>PVJI01024361.1:0-22071 GCA_004026765.1 Micronycteris hirsuta
GGGGGCCAGCACAAAGGGGCAATTACATGTGTGTTCGCTCTTTTCGTCTTTATTGACCCCTAAGGGTTTGTGTAGTAAACTTGTCTGAATGTGTGTCGTATTTCAAAACAAGTAAACTTGACTTTGCTAACTGGTTTGGCAATGAGAATTAGCTTCGCCATCTAGAATACATGGTGGACATTTTCCATGAAAATATGTTTAAAGCTTGCACTGAGACAAAAGAATTTCATCAAAAATATTATATGGGTAAGTGTAAATTGAAATTTATGCTTGGATTTTTCCCAATTCCTTTGTGTATATCAGTCTAAAAAAATGTCTCTCTGTATAGGATTGAGAGGGTAATTAAGTCATTTGATAGGTCTTGGTACATAGCTTTTTTTATAAACTCCCCAGAAATTGAGAATGTGAATTGCTCTAATGGTTGGGTAGCAAATCCTTTGCAAATCAATGGTTTCTCATTCTTTGCTTTCAACAAAACTAAAGGGGACTTACCCAAACTGTTAACTGATCGAATGTTAAAAATGGTTTTAGAGATATATTGTTATGTGATTTTTGTAGCATGTAACTCATGAAATGTTCAAAGAATTATATGATAATGCTATACCAAAACACGTCTCATTCCTATTTACTTGTCTGGGTGAACAAGGTTTCCGGTGCTTACCTCAATGAAAACAATCAATGAGAAGAGAAATGAACTGAACTGTGTCTCATACTAGCAAAAAGTAACAGTGTACTATGGATAAATAAGCCAATTAATTTTTAAAAATTGCTCAGTTCAGACCTGACTAGTGTGGCTGGTTTGATTCCCAGTCAGGGCACACGCTGGGTTGTGGGTTCGGGCCCTGGTCAGGGTGCACAGGAGAGGCAACCCATCAAAGTTTCTCTCTCACATCATGTTTCTTTCTCCTTCCCTTCCTCTTTCTCTAAAAATAAATAAAATCTAAAAAAAAAGAAACGACTGAGGAAATTCCATTCATTAGTTTTAAAAACAATTAAAAATGAAATATAAATTGCTGAATCCATGTCATTAAGAAACAGATATCCAATCTTTTTTTTACTTTTATGTTTATTATTTATAAAAACTTAATTTACTTACATTGTTTTGCTCGGTTATATATTCATTAAGATTGTAATATAGCTCAATCCCAGATAAATTTTCAATCTTTGGAGACATATATGGTCACAAGAAATGAAAAAATTTTTTCAATGTGTATATATGTGTGTGTGTGATTTTATTCCAGAGACACAAGATAAAGTGATCTGTAAAACACTTTCAAGCACAAAAAAATGTTAGGATGAAATTCTGTAAGATACATGAAATGGAAATAAGAACTCAAGAAGAAAAATGAATGACCTAAAATTTGACTGTTAAAGATTTTGTTCATGTATTTTTAAATAGATGATGGTAAGTATCAAATTACTATGAACTTTATGTTTCTTTAAATATATTTTAAAGTGATGTGACAGTTTTAGAATATTAGCAGTTTCAATGAGTCTGAATTACACTCTTTGCAACTATTTGAAGTTATAAAAAAATTTAGATGTCAGCTTAAAAACGCACACAGGATGCATAGACTTTAAGCCCAACGGCTTGAACAGACTAATGGTTTGTACTCCTGCAGAAAAGAAGTCGGAGATAGTCCTAGCTGTTGTGGCCATTCCTTGAAATCGTCGGAGGCTCAGGGTATTCCCATCCTTGGAAGGTGGCTTCTACCCTCAAGGCCACAGTACAGCTACTAGAGATTCAGACATCATTCCCAGGGTGTAAGAATCCCAAGGAAGGGCCACAACAGTTTCTCCAGGAGCCCTACCAAGCCACATCCACTGACCATGCCTATTTTCCAGAGTTAAGAAGATAGCCTGGAAAAGGGAGTTTTTCAACCAGGCATACTGCGCAGAGTCCTGTTACCAAGGGAAAAGGTAAGAATGTATATCTGGTACGCAATTGGTAATCTTAGTTAGATGGAATATGGCCCCATGCCCATTAAACTGTATACATACATGTATATTTATGCCTGGAAGGTTATTTACCAGTATATTAATGATTGATCACTGAGTAGGGGAGTGTCAGGTTATTTTTACTTACTTCTTAGTGCTTTCATATATTGAATTTCTTTGCAATAAACATGGTAATTATTACAAAAAGATGACATGCTTATAAATTAAAAAAGGTCAAACTGGAAAATAGAAAAAACTCCAAAACTTTGGATTCAACAGATCTGCGTTTAAATTCCACTCTGCGGCATGACTAAGGTACACGAGGTTTGTATGGGTAAAGTCCAGCCATTGTTAATACAACGAGTTTGCACAACATCCGTGTAACTGGGCAGCCAAGGAGAGTGGCCTGGAATGTGCATGTGTGACCAATGACAACTTCACTGTACTATCAGTGGGGGCGGTAGATGCTGTTGAGTGAGCATGTGTACTGTGTGGCCATCACATTCAAAATGACTGAGCGAGTAGAGCAACGCATCTGCATCGAATTTTGTGTTCAGCTTGAACATTCCTCCATGGAAACTATTGGCGTGAGTCAGAAGGCCACAGCTGTGGGCAACTGGTGACTGGCAGCTTCATCACAACAATGTGCCTGCTCAATCATCACATCTCACGCAGAGTTTTTTGGCAAAACATCAAATTGCCAAGGTGACTCAGCCCCTCTACAGCCCAGATTTGGGGCCCTGTAACTTTTGGCTTTTCCCAAAACTAAAATCACCTTTGAAAGGGAAGAGATTTCAGATCACCAATGAGATTCAGAAAAATATGACAAAGCAGCCGATGACAATTAGGAGAACTGAGTGAGGTCCCAAGGTGCCTACTTTGAAGGGGACTGAGGCATCATTATCCCGTGTGGAATGTTTCTTGTGTCTTGCATCTTCTTCAATAAATGTCTCTATTTTTCATAGCACATGGCTGGATACCTTCTGGACAGACCTCATACATCTTCATCTCTATGAGCCACAATTTCCCTGTCTGCACAAGGAAGATTGGTTAGATCCTTCCCTTATCTTCTGGCTTGCATTGTTTCTGATGAGAAGTACAGTCATTCTTATTTTCATTCTATTATATATAATTTCTTTCCTCTAGCTGCTTTTAAGATATTTCTTTTTATCACTTATTTTCAATAATTCTTGATGTCCTTGGTGTGGTTTTCTTCATGTTTATCCTGTATGTACTTGGTTGAAATTCTCATATCTGTACATTTACATGTTTCATTCTTTTATAAAAATTTCAGTTATTTCTTTAAATATTTTTTATTCCCCCATCATCTTTCTAGTGAACTAATTGCATGTATGATAGATCAGCTGATATTGTCCCACAGGTCACTGAGGCTGTGCTCAGTTTTTCAACATTTTTCTTCTCTCTGTGCTCCCATTTGTATAGTTTATATTTCCTGTCTTGAAATACACTGACCTTCACTTCTGCAGTATCTGCATAAACTGTTGTTATGTCTACCCAGGAAAATTTTAATTTCAGATATTCTATTTTTCACTGTAAAAGTTCCATTTTGTTATTTTTATAGTTTCTGCTGTCTTTACGTTCATGTTTTCTTTTAAGTCCTTTTTTTTAAAAGATTTTATTTATTTATTTTCAGAGAGAGGAGAAGGGAAGGAGAAAGAGCAATGTATGGTTGCCTCTCACATGGCCCTCACTGGGGACCTGGCCCACAACCCAGGAATGTGCCCTGACTGGGAATCGAACCGGGACCCTCTGGTTCCCAGCCCGCGCTCAATCCACTGAGCTACACCAGCCAGGCTTAAGTTCTTGAACATATTTTCTAAAAGCTATTTGAAAGTCTATGTCAGCTAATTCTATTATCTCCACCATTTCTAGGTGTGTTTCTATTCACTGAATTTTTCTCTTTTTACTTAAAAAAATGATTAGATAATGCACATTATGAATAACATGTTTTTGAGTACTGGAATTTGTTGTCTTCCTCTTTAAAATCTTATTTTGTTCTAACAGACAGTTAAGTGACTTGTGTATCTGCTTCCTACTTTCAAAGCAACTTATTAAAGCTTTGTTAAAGCACATCAAGACTAGCCCTTACTATAGGGATCGTAAGCCTTCCTCTAAGATGTGGTCCTTCTGAAGTCACACTCAATGCTCCCAGTGTTCACTGGTTTCTCTAACTGGTCAGAGCTCAAGTCTTCCAACCTTGAAGTGTTCTGGTCGCTATTCAGCTCCCTGATTGTTGTTGATTTTCCAATGTTTCTTCTGGGGTCTCACTCTACACATGTACTTAGTATCCAGCCAGAGACTTGAGAGGATCCTTTTGCCCCCCACTTGGTTTTTTCTTGAGATTAATCCACATGTCACACAATATACCCTTGGGAAGGGTATAATTCAGTGGATTCTTGTATATTCACACAGTTGTGCAACCATCAGCATATCTAATTCCAAATTATTTTCATCATTGCAAGGGAATCCTTTTGTAGATTTCTAAAGCACTATATCTATACAGTTCTCTCCTCTCTGATACTCTGCCCCACAAATTCCAGGAGCCTCAGCCTTCCTGAACTCAAGACCCTGTTTCCCCAACTCAGTGAGATTGCTGTTTTCTGCTTAGATATTGCTCACCCCTCTCTGCTGGGTTCTGGGGAGCCCCTCTGGGCAGACAGCCAAGGCACTCCTCGGGCTCCTCTCTCAGGGATCACAATCCCCCTCTCCCTGTTGTCCAGTATCTGAAAACACTTATTTCATATATTTTTTCTGGTTTTGTAGTTATTTATGGCAGAGGGTTAAGCTAGTATAATTACTCCATCATGGCCAGAAGTAGAAGTCTCTTTATTTGATTTTTGAGATTAAAGCATCTCATCATGGTGCTTGGCTATAACAAACACTAAACAAATCATAGTTGTAATTGACTTCATTTTTTATATATTATTAAAGTGGACAGTGTAGTTATCTTCTCAATATCTCTTCTCCCATTCTTCCATTATTTAGTAGCCACAGAATTGCAGAGAGGGAAGAAGTTAGTTCAATTACAGCTTTTGGCCGGCCCTATATTGTTCTAATCCAGTTGATGCGATTCTACCTCCCTTGCCATACTGATTAGTTCAGTTAAACCAGAACTCAGCTAATGTGTACATGATATTCTCCTGACCATGTGGATGGTTATAGAGTGAGGATTTGGGGGGTTAACGTGTTTTCTGAACTCTCTCTACCCTTTACTCACCTTGCCCCAGGAGAGGCAAAGTAATCTATCTAAATGGAAATCAGGGAAGAATAAACTGGTGTGCTCAGTGCAGCCCATCTGATTCTTCTTAGGAGGAAACTGCCCACAGCGGGTGCAGAGTCTCGTCTGCCCGTTGTGCTGGGAGATTTACTGACATGGCAGGTCTCCTGTAGTGGGAGAGCTCCACTGGGTGACTAGGGTGTCCTGACTTAAGGTTCTGTGTTCTTACCCTAGGTCATAACTTCCCATGGTATCAGAACCACACGTGATATTTTACTCTTATAACTCAGAGACAAGGAGTGTAACTTTTGGGGGCCAGAACAGATCTATGACCCGGTTCAGACCTACAGGATACAAGGGAAGATTTGGAGGATGATTTGGGAAAAATTTTCCTTCTTTCTCAAGAATCTCTTCTCCCGTGGTTGTAATGAGAGCATGAGCCTCTGGCAGCCACGTCAGCACAAGCCTCAGGATGGGAAGCCAGCACTGTGTGTGTGGGTGGGGGGAGGTGGTGGTGCAGAGCTGGGAGAAGCACAGAGAAACCATGTTGCCTATACTTGCCCCATCTTTGGACTTTCCAATGATAGGGACCGATATGTCTCCTTTATTAGTTAAGCCAGTTTGGGTTTTGTTTTCTTTTACTCATTCACTAAAAACATTCTAGTAGACACAATTCCTATTCAATTTAAAAGTACTCTTACTTACGCTATCTCATTTTATCCTCTCAAAATAGTCAAGAGTTAAACAGTCAGTCCTCACTCAATGTTGTCAATAGGTGTGACAACTTTAAGAAAAATGATATATAATGAAACTAACTTTACCATCGACTAATTGATATAAAAAACAGGTTTCTACAGCATCTTATTGATGTTGTAACAAAACGACATTGAACAAAACTTTATTCAAAGACCTGCTGTAGTAGGGGAGGAAATTGAGAGCTAGAAATGTAAAATGAGTCACTCAAGGTCACGGGATAGAAAAATGACAGACAGCGATGGGACTCAAACTGAGATTTCCTTACTCCGAGACCCTTGCTCTTCCCACTGGACCACACTACCTGGGTGGACCTCCAAGCAGAAGGTGTTCTGACAACTCAGAGCAGTTGTCCACGCTGTAGATGTCCTATGAGAGATGCAACCAAGGCTTTGGGGATCACATCAAAGAGGGTGGCCATGGTCTCCCCAAGTCAACCTCCTCTGTCCCTATCAAGCCTATGATCTAAGGCTGGGTGGCCCCCAACAATGGGGATTTGAATGAGGATCCTGCTTCTAATGGAGAAACCCCTGGAGGAGCCAAGGAAGTGTTTCTAGAGCACAGGGGTCCCAGAGGACAAGAATCAAGAAAATCGGCAATGAATCTAGTAAGAATCCACTGAGTATGGACCTGAAGATAGACTTTGTAAATTAAGCTTAAAAGCTAAAAAATAAAAAATGTAATAAAAAAATTATGAGAACACCAGTAGCAGCAAGCATGCAGCCTCAGGATACCATTCCCCCTAGACAGTCACTGACATTTGAGATTCTGCCAGTAGAGGCCATTTCCTTAACTTTGCAGTGGAAATGCAACTCACCACCCCTGGGGAATAGTGAACTATATTAAGCATTGAATAGTCATTTACTCTTTATTGTGATGATTGGGTTATCACTACTTTCCTGAGAGACTTGAGCAAGACAGGAAGGATCCCCAAATGGAAGGGTCATGTCTCCATGGCATTGGGAAGCCTGCTCTGTAGCTGTTCTGGGCCTCCCTCTTGCCTGACCAGGTACAGGGCCATTACCATTGACCTGGAGAAGTGGCAAACAAGCTCACTAAATTAGTCTGATGCTAGAAGGAATTACTCCTTCCCCTCCTTGTTCCTCTCTACCACCCAGAAAAGAAAAATGCCAACAGGAAGAAACATTTCCATTTCTGCTCACTGTTCTCAAGTCTCTTTCATCCAGTGTCTGCTTTGGTGTCAGAGGCTGTGTCTGGGACTGGGTGAGCTGAGTCTTGCTGTGATCAGGAGGGGCTGGCCCTCTGCCAAAGATGGAGGCCATGAGCAGTTGACTTGTCTATGACTCTCTTGGGGACACTAAGTTTTTCCAAGTTTCATTAGGAGAAGGGCAGGAGCAGGAGAAAAAAATGTGAGCTGTCCAGTCTCCTGGGGAGGTCATCACCAGCAACCTGAAGTCAGGTGAACAACACTGGTCACGTTGGATCAACACAAGGGACAATGAAAACCCAAAGTACCCTTGCAGTGGGGTCTAACTAACAGCCCTGGTTTTGCATCCGGGCTCTGCCACTCCCTAAGTGTGACCCCGGACAAGCACTTAAACTCTCTGTGTTTCAGATTCCTCCTTTATACAGAGAAGATGGCAATAAGGACACCTCTCGTCTATGACATGATACACAAGAAGGACTTAACACAGCACCTGGAGCATAGTGGGTGCTCTTTAAGTGATGGCTTGTTTTCACCTGTCTTGGGTCAGGGAGAAGGGCAGGAGGCAGGAAATATTGCAAAGGGGGGGGGGATGAATTGTGAGTACGGAGAATTGCGCAGGCATTTTGTGAACATTAATAACAACATTGCAAACACTGGGTAAATGGCCACCAGACTGAGGCTTGGGCTGCTGAGGTGTTTCATAAGGCTTTTCAATTGGATCTAAGAGTCCTTTCACAGAGCTCGAGGCCGAGTTTACCTTTATTGCCCCTGATACTATGGCTGACTCCCTGAGGCAGATCATCCCCACCACTGATGGGGGACAGTGTCCTCCTTTGGTTCTGGGTCACCACCCCTGAGCTCCGCACTCTCCTTGGGGCTGAGAACCATTGCTGAAGAGGATTAGTGGGATTTCAGTCCCTTGGGGAGTCAGATCTTGTCCCCAGCCCCAGGCTATGACAGGCCTCAGCTATAATTTCTTACCGTCCACGGTCAGGGTGCAGGCCTGGCTCAGAGTATCTCAGGCTCAGAAAAGTCATGATGTCCAGCCCAGGGCTGCCCAGCTCTGTAAGTTCTGCAGGGCCACAGCGGCTATCACCAGGAAGGCAGAAACCCTGAGGGCTCCGTGGACTTCGTGGCAGGGCTCGCGAATGACAACACTGTCTGCTACAATCTTATCGCTCCCCTGGGCCTCTTTCCTTATCACTAACACCACGGATAATGAATGCCCGTAACTGGTGCTTCTCCTGGTCTACAGAGACTTGAGGCCACACTGCGGGCTCCAGATCAACGACAGCCAACCCAGGAGCCAGGCCTGACCTGCAGACTGGCGCCATCGCCTGGTGGTGAGCAGGACTGACGCTCTCCTTTTCACCCTTCTCCACCCAAATCTCCCGTCAAGGGGCTTTTCCAGAGCGCTGGCTGTGTTCGCTGCCCTCTGGGAACTGTGGGAAGAATGTGAAGGGGACAGACACTTAAGGCACAATGTCCACCACACAGGATTTACCATCTAGTTGGGAAAATGCATCAGGGCAAAGGAGCACAAAGGTTAACAAGCCAAAACACCAGCCAGGAGTGGATAAACTTGTATCCAAAGCAGCCTACCTGTCTCAGGGAGTAGGGGAGAGAGAAACTAGAGAAGGCCTGGCCAAAGTCTCCAGGTGCCCGGGACTCAACTCAGGCTCAACTTCTGGCAGAAGGTGCCTTGAAGACAGGAATCCAGCACATGGGCTTTAGAGCTGGACAAGCTGGTTTTGAATCTCAGCTCCTCAGTAAGCCAGGTGTGTCGTCTCCAGAAACACTTGCCCTGCTGTGCTGTTGTGATGATTAAATTAAACAATAGATGTGAAGCACTTGACATAGTGCTCAGAATAGAATGTTCTTAAAAGAAAGCCATTAATAATGGGGATCCCAGGCTCTAGAATAATAACTCTTTGACAATATAAATTAAAACTGATTAAGGTTTATTCCTATATGAACATCCCTCTCAGTCCTTACTCAGAGAAAGGAGTAGAGTGGCCACCAGCTGAGGGGATGGCCCACAGCTCACTTTCTGTTTTATTTCAGCAGCAGTGGTGGAGAGAGACAGACCCTGTAGAGCTGTGGGGATAGCAGGAATAAATGCTAGCACTGATTGTCTGGGAGATGCATTCACTGTTCTGTGTTTGACAGGCCCACTCACTCATTTAATCCTCACAACACCCCCATGAGCAAAGTTATGATTAGCCCTAGTCCAGAGATGAGAAAGCTGGGACACCCAGAGATTAGGGGACCAGCCCAAGGTCACAATGCTCCCAGAGCCTCTGCTCCCAACCTCTAGACAATACCTGCCTCTCTGATCTGGGAACCACCAGTATGTTCATGCCCATTCCTCAGAGAGGTGATTGTGCAAGGTCATGTTGCAGAGACATGGGCAGAGCTCGGATAGTCATGATTCAGGGCTGTGATTTTTAGTCACCTGAGTTTTCTCTTTAATTCAACTTGGGACCCAGAAAGTAAAATCCAGCACCTCTCCTGTAGTGGGGATTGCAGAAGGTGAACAGAGGGCCCCGTTGGCAGCCAGATTTTCTACCCCATGGCGGAGTGTGGTCTACGGTGATAGACAGTGAAACCTCCACACAGAGAGAAGCAAAGATGATATTCTGTGAGCAGATTCAAGCCCTGGTTCAGGTCGTTCCTGAAGTGCCTCACTCTTCTTTTTCAAAGATTTGGTTGTTAAAATTCAGGATTTGATTCACAAACCAATAAAGTCCCCTGTGTCCTCTAGTTGTTATGAGCTGGGTATCAGTCACTTGCAATCACACTGAGTTCTTGCAAAGAAGGCAGCATGCAGAAACAACAAGGTGAAGCCCAGAAGCCTAGGGGACCAGGAAGGCTCACAGAGAGGCAAAGAGGAGGTGAGAGAGGCTGACAGAGCACCAGGGGCACAGAGCTAGAGAGACACTTTGGCCCAACCTCCCAGACCCCCTGCACTGTCTGGTTCCCGGGTTTGGTTCTCCTGCCCCAAGACTGACCCCAACAGTCAAGAAATGTGGTGAACTGGCACTTTGGAACATTTCCTCTTCCAAATGTATGTGAGTTTCACAGCCTTCTGAATTCCATGTGTAGACACTCATTTATACCAATTCTTCCTTATAAAAGATTCACTTCCAGTATATCCTCATACCAGCTACAAAAACTCCCCATCCTAAATGTCTGTTCCTCCGGCCCCCGACTCCACCACCCCATCCCAGTAGGGCGCTTCTGGGAAGGCAGATGGTATTAGCTCAGAGCTGACCCCCAGCCCAGCCCTCAGGAAGGCAGGGCTGGCGTGAGTCAGCAGGGTCTGCGCTGAAGCATCTGGTCCAAATTATTCAGATGAAGACTTCTTCATCAAACTGCTCAGAAGCCAACAGGCAGCACTCCGTGCAAGCCACCCGAAGGCTGCTGTCAGTCATGAGTGCATTTTAATTCAGCTACAGGAAAGGAATGCGCAAAGAGTACAGAATAGTCCTCCCCTCAAGAGAGGAAAATGGGATCCAGGGAGGTTACATGACTTCCCCGAGGTCACCCCGCCAGTCAACAGAGAAGGTCTCACTGGGAACAGGTTTCCTGGTGCTCATTCTAATCCTGGTCCAGGCAGAACTCTAGTCACTCTGGAATCAGTATCATTCACATTCCTCACCTTCTCCCCTGCCCCAATTTGACTTTCTCTCAGAGCTCAAACTAGAAGAGATCTAATTTAACTCTGTCAATCAGACATTTATTGACTCATTCACTCACCAAACCCTTCCCATGCACTGTCCATTAGGCTCCTTGATTCCAAGAAAAAAAAATTGACTCTACCTAAGTGAAGCAAAAAAAAAAAAAAAGTTTTAATATTTTTGTTTTTTATTTAATCTTTATTGTATTTTTCCATTATCATTTAGTCCCCTTATACTCCCTACCCCCAGCATTCACCACACTGTTGTCCATGTCCATGAGTCCTTTTATCCTTTTTTGCTCAATCCATCCACCCCCTCACATCCCCCCATCACTAGCTGTCTTCCTGCTCTCTGAGTCTGTCCCCATTTTCCTTGTTACTTCGGTTTGTGCATTAGATTCCACATATGAGTGACATCATATGGCCTTTCTCTGACAGGCTTATTGCAGTTAGCATAATGTTCTCCAGGTCCATCCATGCTGTCACAAAAGGTAAAATTCTCTTCTTTTTATGGGCAAGTAGTATTCCATTGTGTAAATGTCCCTTTGTTGTTTTATCCACTCATCTACTGATGGACGCTTGGGCTGCTTCCATGTCTTAGCGATTATAAATAACGCTGTGACAAACAAAGGGGTGCTTATGTTCTTTCCAATTAGTGTTTGGGTTCTTTTGGATATATTCCTGGAAGTGGGATCATTGGATGAAAAGGAAGATTCATTTTTTTTATCTTTTGAGGTATTTCCATGCTGCTTTCCACAGTGGCTGCACCAGTCTGCATTCCCACCAACAGTGCAAAAATGTTCCCTTTTCTCCACACTTTCATCAGCACTTGTTGCTTGTTGATTTATTGATGATAGTCATTCTGACAGGTGTGAGGTGGTATCTCATTGTGGTTTTAATTTGCATTTCTCTGAGAATTAGTGACTTTGAGCATCTTTTCATATGTCTGTTGGCCATCTGTGTGTTGTCTTTGTAGAAGTGTCTATTCAGGTCCTTTGCCCATTTTTTAATTGGGTTGTTTGATTTGTTGGTGTTGAGTTTTTAAGTTCTTTATAAATTTTGGATAATAACCCCTTATCAGATGTATCAGCAAATATGTTCTCAAATTCTGTGGGTTGTCTTTTTATTTTGCTGATGATTTCCTTTCCTGTGCAAAACTGTTTTAGTTTGATGTAGTCACATTTGTTTATTTTTTCTTGTTTCCTTTGCCTGGGGAGATATATTGGATAATATCTCTATGAGCAATGTCTAAGATTTTGCTGCCCATGTTTTCTTCTATGACTTTTATGGCATCAGGTCTAATATTTAAGTCTTTGATACATTTTGTATTTATTCTTGTTTGTGGTGCAAGAAAGTGGGACTGCTTTCATTTTCCTGCATGTATCTATCCAATTTTCCCAGCCCCAGTTATTGAATAAATTATCTTTAGCCCATTGTATGTGTTTACTTCCTTTGTTGAATATTAATTGACTATAAAGGTGTGGGTTTATTTCTGGGCTATTCTGCTCCAGTGATCTATGTGTCTGTTTTTATGCCAGTGCCATGCTGTTTTGATTACTAAGGTCTTACAGTATATTTTGATATCAGGTAGCATGATTCCTCTAACTTTGTTCTTCTTGCTCAGGATTGCTGTTGCTAGGCAGGGCCTTTTGTGGTTCCATATAAATTTTTGAAATATTTGTTCTAGTTCTGTGAAGTATTGTCATTGTAATCTTGATAGGAATTGCACTGAATCTATAGATTGCTTTGGGTAGTATGGGCATTTTAATGATGTTAATTCTTCCTATCCATGAACACACTATGTGCTTCCACCTATTTGTATCTTCTTTAATTTCTTCTTCAGTGTCTTCTAATTTTCAGAGTATAAGTCTTTCACAAACTTGGTTAGATTTATTCCTAGTTATTTTATTCTTTTTGAAGCAATTGTGAATGGGATTGTTTTCTCAATTTCCCTGTTTGTTATTGGCGTATAAAAATGCAACTTATTTCTCGATATTAATTTTGCATCTTCCTACGTTGCTGAATTCATTGATCAGTTCTAGCAGTTTCTTGGTGGGATCTTTGAGGTTTTCTATGTACAGTATCATGTCATCTGCAAATAATGACAGTTTTGTTTCTTCCTTTCCAGTTTGGATGCCTTTTATTTCTGGTTCTTTTCTGATTGCTGTGGCTAGGACATCCGGTACTATGTTGAATAAGAAAGGTAAAAGCAGACATCCCTGTCTTGTTCCCAATCTTAAGGGGAACTCTTGTAGTTTTTGCCCATTGAGTATGATACTGGCAGTGGGTTGGTCATTTATGGCTTTTATTACGTTTAGGTATGCTCCCTCAAACACCACTTTGCTGAGAGTTTTATAATGAATGGGTGCTGGATTTTATCAAATGCTTTTTCAGCAACTATTGATATGATCATGTGGTTTTTATCCTTCATTTTATTTATGTGGTGAATCACATTTATTGATTTGTGAATGTTGTACAAATCCTGCCTTCCTGGAATAAATCTCCCTTGATCATGGTATATGATCTTTTTAATGCATTGCTGCATTCGGTTTGCTAATATTGTGTTGAGAATTTTAGCATCTATGTTCACTAGGGACATTGGTCTGTAATTTTCTTTCTTTGTAGTGTCTTTATCTGGTTTTGGAATTAGGATATGTTGGTCTCATAAAATGAGTTTGGGTGTCTTCCCTTCTCTTGAATTTTATGAAATAGTTTGAGAAAGGGAGGTATTAATTCTTCTTGGTATGTTTGGTAAATTCACCTTTGAAGCCATCTAGCCCAGGGCCTTTTCTCATTGGAAGGTTTTTGATTACTGCTTCAGTTTCACTAGGTGTAATCTGTCTGTTCCGATTCTCTAATTCTTCCTGATTTAGTTGTGGAAGATTGTATATTCCTAGGAACTTATTCATTCTATCCAGGTTGTCCAGTTTATTGGCAAATAGTTGTTCATAATATTTTTCTTACAATCCTTTGTGTTTCTTTGGTGTCAGTTGTTATTTCTCCTCTTTCATTTCTGATTTTATTTATTTGGGTCCTCTCTCTTTTTTTCTTGATGAGGCTGGTTAAAGGTTTGTCAATCTTGTTTATCTTTTCAAAGAATCAGCCCTTGGAGTCATTGATCTTTTATATTGCTTTTTCAGACTCTATTTCATTTATTTCTGCTCTGATCTTTATTTCCTTCTTTCTACTCACGTTGGGTGTTGTTTGTTGTTCTTTTTCAAGTTCCTTTAAGAATAAAGTTAGATCGTTTATTTGAGCTTTCTCTTATTTTTGAGATAGGACTGTAATGCTATAAATTTCCCTCTTAGGGTTGCTTTCTCTAATCTGCCCCACAGATTTTAGATTGTTGTGTCCCCATTTTCATTTGTTTCAAGGTATCTTTTGATTTCTTCCTTGATCTTGTTTTTGACCTGTTCATTGTTTAATAACATGTTATTTAGCTTCCATGTCATTGTATGTTTTTATGTTTTTCTTGTGATTGATTTCTAGTTTCATAACATTATTGTCAGAGAAGATGCTTGATATTTCAATCTTCTTAAATTTATTGAGACTTGTCTTCTGTCCTAATGCCCTTCTATCCTAGAAAACATTCCATGTGCACTTGAAAAATATGTATATTCTTCTGCTTTGGGGTGAAATGCTCTGAAGATACCAATTAAATCCTTTTGATCTAGTGTGTTGTTTAAGGCCACTGTCTCCTTGTTGATTTTCTGTCTGGAAGGCCTGTCCGTGGAAGTCAATGGAGTGTTAAAATCCCCGACTGTGGTTATATTTCTGTTGATCTCTCCCTTTATGTCCTTCAAGATTTGCTTCATATATGTAGGTGCTCCTACGCTTGGTGCATAAATATTTACTAGGGTTATATACTCTTGTTGGATTGTTCCCTTTATCATTATGTAGTGTCCTTCTTTGTCTCTACTATAACCTTGGTCTTAAAGTCTATTTTGTCAGATACAAGTACTGCTACCCCAGCATTTTTTTTTTCTTTTCCATTTGCATGAAATATCTTTTTCCATTCCCTTTACTTTTAATCTTGTGTATCTTTTGATCTGAGATGGGTCTCCTGGAAGAAACATATATATGGGTCTTCGTTTCTTATCCATTAAGCTACCCTATGTCTTTTGGTTGGAGCATTTAAGCCCTTTACATTTAAGGTGACTACGGATAGGTGCGTATTTAGTACCATTTTATTGTTACACTATTTTCTTCTTTCTCTTTTTCTTCTTCTTCTTAAAGCAAGCCCTTTGACATTTGTTGCAGTGCTGGTTTGGTGTTAACCAACTCCTTTAGCTTTTTCTTGTCTGGGAAGCTCCTTATTTCTCTTTCAATATTAAATGATAGCTTTGCCAAGTAAAGTAGCATTAGTTGTAGGTCCTTGCTTTTCATCACCTTGAATATTTCACGCAACTCCCTTCTGGCCCGAAATGTTTCTGTTGAATAATCAGATGACAGTCTAATTGGTGCTCCCTTGTAGGTAACTACCTGTTTTTCTCTTGTAGCTTTTAGAATTCTCTCCTTGTCTTTAAGCCTTGTAATTTTAATTATGATGTGTCTTGGTGTAGTCCTCTTTGGGTCCAACTTGTTTGGGACTCTCTAAGCTTCCTGGACTTATATGTCTTTTTCCTTCACCAGATTAGGGAAGTTTTCGGTCATTATCTCTTAAAATTGGTCTTTTTTTTTCTTAAATATATTTTATTGATTATGCTGTTACAGTTGTCCTATCCCCCCCTTTATTCCCCTCCACCCCACATCCCCCCCATCCCCCACCCTTTAGTTTTTGTCCATGGGTCATACACATAAGTTCTTTGGCTTCTATATTTCCTATACTATTCTTAACCTCCCCCTGTCTGTTTTCTACCTACCATTTATGCTACTTTTTCCCTGTACTTTTTCCTCCTCTCTCCCCCTCTCACTGCCCTGTTAATATCCCTCCATACCTTATATAAATCCTTTTAACATTTCATACAATAAAGGCTGTGTGATGATGAACTCCTTGAACTTGCCCTTTTTTGAGAAGCACTTTATCTGCCCTTCCATTCTAAATGAAAGTTTTGCTAGAGTAATCTTGGGTGTAGTTCCTTGCCTTTCATGACTTGGTATACTTCTTTCCAGCCCCTTCTTGCTTGGAAGTTCCCCTTTGAGAAATCAGCTGACAGTCTTATGGGAATTCCTTTGTAGGCAACTGTCTCCTTTTCTCTTGTTGCTTCTAAGATTCTCTCCTTATTTTTAATCTTGGGTAATGTAATTATGATGTGCCTTGGTGTGTTCTTCTTTGGGTCCCGCTTCTTTGGGACTCTCTGAGCTTCCTGGACTTCCTGGAAGTCTATTTCCTTTGTCAGATTGGGGAAATTCTCCTTCATTATCTGTTCAAATAAGTTTTCAATTTTTTGGTCTTCCTCTTCTCCTTCTGGCATCCCTATGATCTGGATGTTGGGCCATTTACAGATGTCTCGGAGGTTCCTAAGCCTCTCCTCATTTTTTTGAATTTTTGTTTCATCCTTCTGGTCCACACTGTTGATTTGAGTCCCAGTTTCCTTCTCTTCCCTATTGGTTCCCTGCAGATTTCCCCTCATTTTCTTTAGCATATCCTTCATTTGTTCATTTATTTGCATCCAACTTTCTTCCGATTTTGTAAGCATCCTGATTACCAGTGTTTTGAACTGTGCATCAGATAGGTTGGCTATCTCCTAGTCCCTTAGTTGTAATTTTTCTGGAGCTCTGTTCTGTTCTTTCATTTGGGCCCCTTTTTTTTTCTTTCAGTGCGCTTGTTACTTTAAGGCGTGGAGCCTTAGGTGTTCCGCATGGGGGGGGGAGCAAACTACGTCACTGTGTTGTGATGCTTCCTTTGGGGGCAGGGCCTGGAAGGGAGCAATGGCACTTGCTCCATTTACTGCCCGCTCCCATTCACCCCTGCCCCAATAAGCTCTCCTGTGAGGCTGGGAGCTGCTCGGGCCATCGCCTCAACCCCCTCAGGTGCTTTCAACAGGTGGTCCGAGGCTTTTTTTCCCCCTGTGATGGTGGGTTGTGATGGTGGGCCATGCGGTCTGCTCTGCTCCCCAACTCCGTCTCCTGGTCTATCTGCACATGAAAGAGGGACTGCCTGGTCCACCAGTCTTGGCCTCGCTGGTTCCCGTGGGTTTCTCCGGGTGCATTGGCTGCAGGTTTTGCTGAGTGCTCGGGCCGCATTTTGGCCAGGCACACCTGCAGTGAGTCTCTCCAGGCAAACTGCTATCTCACTGCGTGCACTCTCTGCCCGGCTCTACTCCACTTACTGGTCTAGATGAACATGTCCTCTCTAACTTGCTGGCTGTTGGACTTCCATTTGGTTTGATTCTCTTTCCATTCTGGTTGTTTGTTTTGCTTTTTAACTTGTTGTTTATCCTCTTTGGTTGTGAGTGGAGGCGCAGTGTGTCCACCTACACCTCCATCTTGGCTGAAAGTCTTAAAATAGGTTCTTGATCCCTTGCTCACACTCTTGTCCTTCTGGTATTCCCCTGATGTGAATGTGGTTACACTTCATGTTGTCCAAAATATTTCTTAAGCTGTCCTCATTTTTTAAAAATTCTTTTTTCTTTTTGCTGTTCTGCCTGAGTGTTTTTTTCCTACCTTGTCTTCCAAATTACTGATGCGATCCCCTGCTTCATTTAACCTACTATTTATTCCTTCCACTGTATTATTTATTTCAGATATTTCATTCTTTATTTCTGACTGGTCCTTTTTTATGGTTTCTATGTCTTTTTTCATGCTGTTGAGTATCCTTATAATCATTACTCTAAACTCTCTATCTGATAAATTGCTTGCCTCCATTTTATTTTTTTCTTCTGAAGAATTTTCTTGTTCTTTCATTTGGGATCTGTTTCTTTGTCTTCACATTTTGGCTGCTTCTTTGTATTTTCCACCTTGGTTGTTAAAGTAATCAATGATATAGCCTTAAGCTGTAATCAGCAGCCCACAGCTTAAGCTCCACAAGGTGGAACAGAGTAATTCCTGTGGGTGGAGCTATTGCTTCCCCTCCAGCTGATGCCACTTGGAGAGCGGAGCTCTGCCTGAGAAAGATGCCTCCTGAATTACGGGGAATGACTCGGCACAACGATTCTGGTGGCTGTTTCTTCATCTCTCTCCCCAGAACCACAAACCCAAGACTCTCCTTAAGCACCTCTGGTACACTCTGCCCTCCCTCTGCTGGAGCCCAAAGTAAGTGGCTGTAAATGAAATTTTGTGTGTTTGGCCCTTTAAGGGGCTCACTGTGTCTCTACCCATCTCTCCCTGGCAGACAGAAACTGCACTGCTTTTCATAGCTTGATGTTTTCTGGGTTCCTTTCTGGCTTTGGTGCAATAGGTTGGGAGCCCAGCTTGGGGTTTAGACCTCACAATTCTCAGGAGAAAGCCCCAAGCCACTGAAATATCCCTCCAGAATATTTCAGCTGCCACCTGTGGGTGTCCTGCTAGCCATCTCAGGCCTCCACACCCCCTTCCAGTCTTGTTGTGGTGAAGTGGTTTCTTCTGTCTGTACTTCATTATAGAGCTTCTCTCCAGCTAGTGTTCTGTTGGTTATTCAGGATGATTTCTCTACAATTTACTTGTAATTCCAGATTGGTCTTGAGAGGAGGTTAGTGTAGCTTCCATCTTGGATCTGTTAATTTATTGGAGAAGATGGGGAAGCTCATTGAACTGAAGAAAAACTGGACTTGGATCCAGGGATTTTGGTTCCAAGAACCTCTGGGTGGTCTCTTGAAGGGTAACATCCCCCATCCCTGCACTCTTCATAACCCTACATCTGCCAGCAGACAGTTAGGTGTCAATTGTTCTCAATATTTTGGTAAAATCAAAAGTCAAACTCTCAGATAATGCTGAGATACCCTTTAACATCAGAATGCCCTGGAAGGCTTTCTAAAACACAGATTGCTGGGACCCACACCCAAATTCCTGATTCTGAAGTAGGACTACAGAGTTTTACATTGCTAACAAGTTCCTAGGCAATGCTGGTGTTGCTTGTGCAAATATGGTGTTGATCATACTTTGAGGGCCATTGCTCCAGAGAAAGCTAGCTTGGTTCATGTCCTACTCTAGGCCAGGAATCCTAAAGCATCTTGAGAAATAGTCCCACCAAGACTGTACTGAATGGGATCAGCAAATCCCACAGAGCTGTACTTCATGGGGTCTCCAAAACAAATCCGGATGTTGTGACTAAAAGGGGGCACAGATGGCAGTTAGGCTGGAGAAAACACAGACAACAAAAAAATAAGTGACAACAGGCCCATAATGGAGTCACTGGGCTAAGCCCATGTCACCAAACCAAGATGAAAAACTTCACTTAATTACAGTTTCAACTTCTCCCGGGAGGGGAATTTTAACCAGTCAGTATGGAATTACCTGGTCGCCATTAGTGAGGTAATCTGCTGGGTAGACCATTGCTTCCCCACAAGAAAGTAACCTTGACTGAAACAATCCAGTCTTTGCTAGTAACTTCCTCACCCTGCCCTCTTCTGCCTATTAAAGTCTTCTTATGTTGTACAGCTCTTGGGAGCTCCTTTCTATTAGTTAGATGAGATGCTGTCTGATATATGAGTCATTGCATAAGTGAATAAGGTCTTTAAAATTTACTCGGTTAAATTATTTTTTTTTAAACAGTATGCATTAATCAAAGATTTGGGGAAGACTCTCAGGCTTCACTGGGTTAGTGCAATAAATATCCCCCAGTTATATCTGCTACTCTTCACGAGGTGCACTGATGGCCCTTCTTGCAATCTTGGAGGAGAAAAAGATCTCCCTCATTCAGGCAAGCAACATGTTTATTGCAAGCCTGGTATCTGACAATGCTTTTACTGGTAATACAGTAGCAAAAAAAAAAAAAGGCACCATCCCAACCCTCATGGAGCTTTAGTGGGTAATCACCGTGAAACTTAATTCTAGATGAGGTTTCTACAGCATGCAACAGTAAGGCCATCACCTTCCTCATTCTAGTAACATGCTTCTGTTAAAGCAGCCTGACTAAGTGTCATTAGGTTTCTCAGAAGCCATATCCTACCACTGATTTATCACATTATTCAAAAATATTTAGTGAAGCCCGGCTGGTGTAGCTCAGTGGATTGAGCACAGGCTGGGAACCAGAGGGTCCCGGTTCATTCCCAGTCGGGGCACATGCTTGAGTTGCGGGCCGGGTCCCCGGTGAGGGCCATGTCAGAGGCAACCATACATTACTCTTTCTCTCTCCCTTCTCCTCTCTCTGAAAATAAATAAATAAAATCTTTAAAAAAAAATTTAGTGAACATTTACAGTGTACCCAACCCTACACTGCATGTCACAGAGGTACAGGAGCTGCCATTAGCCTCACTGAAATATTGATTAACTGGCAACCATTTAAGATCTCCAGATCCCAAGTCAGATATACAAGAAGTGATCATTATCTATCCCATGAGGAGCACTTGGACCCTTTGCATCAGCAGAGCCCATCTTGGGAGGGAAGACCAACAGGCTGAGGAATCTGGCATCATATCCCTACCTGGCACTCCTGAGTCTCCCTCTTCTATAGCAGATGGGGGCTCTCCCTGCCACCCCCTTTAAGAAGCTTATGAATAGTCAGCTCTGAGTCACGGGTGAGGAGAAGAGCTGAAGCGTCAAAGAATCTTGAGCTGGAAGTATCCTTAGCAATAAGACATTTGCTTTAATGAAAGACCCTGGGCCCCAAAAGATAAAAGGAATGCTCAAGTTCATGCAGTTGGTAGATGAAAATCAGATTAGTGTTTTGGGTTTCTTCCAATATATTCCCAGAAGTGAGATCACTGGGTCAAAAGGCACATCCATTTTTAATTTTTTTGAGTTATCTCCATACTGCTTTCCACAGTGGTTGCACCAGTCTGTATTCCCACCAACAGTGCAAAAGGGTTCCCTTTTCTCTACAACCTGACCAGAAATTGTTAATTTATTGACGATAGCCATTCTGACCAGTATGAGGTGATATCTCACTGTGCTTTTAATTTGTATTTCCCTGATGATTACTGATGTTGAGCATCTTTTCATATGGCTATTGGCCATCTGTATGTCCTCTTTGTAGAAGTGTCTATTGAGGCCCTTTGCCCATTTTTTAATTGGATTGTTTGGTTTTTTGTTGTTGAGTTTTGTAATTGGAAATTAATTAACCCCTTATCAGATGTATTGACAAATACATTCTCTCATTCTTTGGGTTGTCTTTTTATTTTGTTGATGCTCTCCTTTGCTATGCAAAAAGTTTTTAGAACATAAGCATCCCTATGTTCATTGAAGCATTGTTAAAATCACCAGGATATGGAAGCAGCCCAAGTGTCCATCAGTAGATGAGTGGATAAAACAATCATGGTACATCTACACAATAGAATACTACTCGGCCATAAAAAAAGAAGAAAATTTTACCCTTTGCAACAGCATGGATGGACGTAGAGAACCTTATGCTAAGTGAAATAAGCCAGCCAGAGGAAGACAAGTACCATATGATTTCACTCATATGTGGAATCTAATGAACAAACTGAACTAATAAGCAAAATAGAGACAGACTCACAGATAAAGAGCAGGCTGACAACTATTGTTTAGGGGGAGGTTAGGGGATGAGGGTATTGAGCAAAAAGGCAAAAGGACTCATGGACTTGGACAACAGGGTGGTGATTGTGGGGGGGGGCGGTGCTCTATAGGGGGTTAAATAGTAATGGAAAAGGTACAACAAAAAAATTTTTAAATGAAAATTGGAAACCTAGGAGAAATGGACAAATTTTTAGAAAAATACACTCTTCCAAAACTCAATAAGGAAGAAACAGAAAGCCTGAACCAACCACTAACAGCGGATGAAATTAAAGCAGTAATCAAAAAACTCCCGACACACAAAAGCCCTGGACCAGATGGTTTCACAGGAGAATTCTACAAAACATTTAGGGAGGAACTAACACCTATCCTTCACAGACTATTTCAAAAAATCCAAAATGATGGAAGACTCCCAAACTCTTTTTATGATGCCAGCATCATCCTAATCCCAAAGCCAGAAAAAAACACAACAAAGAAAGAAAACTTCAGGCCAATATCACTGATGAACATTGACGCTAAAATTCTCAACAAAATATTAGCAAACCGCATCCAGCAATACATTAAAAGGATCATTCACCATGACCAAGTAGGTTTCATCCCAGGGATGCAAGGATGGTACAACATTCGCAAAACAATAAGCGTAATACATCACATAAACAAAAGCAAAGACAAAAATCACATGATCATATCAATAGATGCAGAAAAAGCATTCGATAAGGTACAGCATCCATTTATGATAAAAAC
>PVJI01024362.1:0-22178 GCA_004026765.1 Micronycteris hirsuta
TCTGAATCAACATCCCAATGCTTTGCTATGAGTAATCCTACCTGTTCTGCTTAATCCCATGAATAATCAATCCAATGTAAATGTGTCTTAATGCCTCTAATAAAACCCCCGGCTAAGCAACCCACGAGGTCTTTCTCCCCAAGATGGGCGATGGTGGAGGAGACCCGTGGCCGCCGGATTTCTTCCCCCCCGCGTGTCTTAGTGTGAGATGCATACACGCAGTTGGTTACGGTCATCCCGGGTTTCGGCTGGGACGAATCCCCCACGACAGAGAAACATCAATGTGTGGTTGCCTCTCACTCACCCCCTACTGGGGACCTGGCCTGCAACCCAGGCATGTGCCCTGACTGGGAATCGAACCAGCGACCCTTTGGTTTGCAGGCCAGCACTCAGTCAGCCAGGGTTCATCCCCATTATTGTGTACTGCTCTAGTTTGTTCATCATTATCGCTTCATAATTATTTATTTTGTATAATTTTACAAGTTTATTCATCCATTCTACCATTGATGGAAATTCTTATTGTTTCTAGTTTATTGCTATGACAAGTCAATGCTTATAAACATTCTTGGACATATCTTCTGGCACACATATAAATACATTTGTCTACGGTATATAACCAGGATTAGAATATCTGAGTTGTGAAGTATGTGCATGTTTAAATTTAATAGATGATATTACCAAAGTTTTAAAATACTTGTATCAATTTATGTATCCACCAACAGTGAATGAGAATTCCTGTTACACCATATCTTTAGAAATACTTGGTATTTTCAGAGTTTTTAATTCTTTCCAATTTTGAGGTTATTTGTAGCAGTTGGTATTTCATTGTAGTTCAACTTAATATTTCCAGAAAGTTAATGAGTTTTGACATTTGATCATGTGCTTAGTAGTCATTTGCATTTTCCATTTTATATTATGCATGCTCTAATTTTCCCTCCATTATCTTACTTAATTTTGTTTTTATTATTGATTTGTAGAAGTTCTCTGTCCTGGATAGAAATCCCTTATCAGTTATATATGTTAAAAATGTTACCTCCCACTCTATGGCTTTTCTTTTTACCGTCATTTTTATGTCTATACAAGTTCTTAATTTCAATGTAGTTGAACTCTTTTAACGAGACCAGCATAGCCTAAATATCAAAACATTACAAGGATATTACAAGAAATAAAATTATAAGCCCTGACTGAGTTGGTTGGAACATCATCCAGATACGCCAAGGCTGCAGGTTTGATCCCCCATCAGGGCACATATTAGAATCAACCAATGAGTGCCTAAGTAAATGAAACAATCAATTTCTCTCTCTTTCTCTTTCCTTTTCTCTCTCTCTCTCTCTAAAATCAATACATAAAAATTTTTAAAAAGAAACAAAATTATGAACCAATCTTTCTCAAGAATATAGATGCAAAAATTCTAAACAAAATACTGATAAATAAAATCATACATGATTTGACAAAGACAAAGGTGGTAATGCAGTACAAAGGGGGAACGATGGCCTTTAGCACCGGGTCAATCTGATGTGCCCAGAGGGAATACTTTTTCAGATCACTATCCCACATCATAACTGAATAGTACTAGAAGTCCCACACATGTTAATAAGGCAAGAAAAACAATAAAACATGCACACATTGAACAGGAAAATATAAAACTGACTCTTTTAGCAAATGCCATAATTATCTATGTTTCTAAAATCCTAAGGAATCTACAAAATAGCTAATATAACTAATAAGGAAGTTCATTAAGGTTGCAGGATACATTCAATATGCAAAACTCACCCTCACTTACTTTTGTTTTTCGAACAGAATAACGGAGCTTGTGTAGCTCCATTAGATCCTGAAGGTGGTCAGAACACTTCTCCTTCCGGAGATTCAACTACTGAGCCTGACTTTTCCTGAAACTTATCAGCAGCATTGAAGAAGCATTAGGTTTGCATGAAGTTTCGTCTTATTTTTTGCCTTACATTACTCTACCTAATTGCTCCCTCGTGTGTTTCATTTCAACCATTAAGTTCAGTCATTTACTTTAGCAAATTGTTTATGGAGAATTATCAGTTTATTTCTCCAAGTTTCCACATTTACTCTGGTTTATTTTCTTGTCATCATACATGAGTGTGTGTGTCTCTCTTTGTATGACATACATGTAGGTATGTATACACAACAATTTAACTTGTACACACAGGTACATTACTGCATATCAGGATTTCTCAGATGGGCTTTCACGACTTTTCAGAGAACATCTGGAATCACTTTCCTGTAACATTGTTTCCAAAAATGTTGTGATATGTATTTTTAAGTAGAGAGCTCATATTTCACCTTTAATTAAAAAGAATATTCTCAAAATGTTACAATAATCCAATAATGTCTTTGGATATCTCAGTGGGCATAAACTATTGCTGACAATCCATGCTCCTTTTATTGCTGATGATATAACATGGGGTCATTTGATAATTATTTTTATGAGAATGGAGTCCAAGGATGCTTTTTACTTGTAATGGGTATAATTATCCATTATATGATTTTTGGCATTGATAAGGGGAAAGGAAATAAAATGTGACTGAACCATTAACCTATCCAAATTCTCTGTTTTTGCTTTTTGTGTCTTGCTTGTGTCGTTCTTAGTTTATAGATCCACGCAGTGGTGAAATATTTGCTGTACCTAGTGTGGTTGGTCCTACAAAATCCAGCCCTGAGAATAATGATTCCATGCTGGCAGTTGTGCAGTGTGGAGAGCCGTCTTTGGAGAGAAGGGGCCCTTTGGCTCACGGAGCCTAGGCCACACAAAATGACATCTCTCCAGAGTGTAATACTGAAAATCAAAATCTGTGTGAAACCTCTAATAAACAGACCATTCAATAAAGGTTAGTAGCAATTGCAGTTTGTTCTCCGTGAACAACAGTTACCGAACTTGGATAAATTTTTCAACTAATCTTATTTCAAATGTGAGATCATTTCAAATTACTTTTTATTATTTCATGGACCATTTAGCTACTTTCATACTTCTGACAATCATCTTTGAGACCAGAGTGTTTTTTAAGCTAATTCTTTAAAATGGGAAAATTTGTTGTTAATTAAAAAAAATCTGCAGATTTGAATTGGTGTTTCTCACTCTCTTTCATCATAGAGAAATTAATAAATTCACTCCAATGAAGTGGGTTGGATGTTGTGGTCATTGATGTAAACCATCAACCTGGGTTGTCCCACTTTAATGGAAGAGTGCAAGTACAATTTTCAGCAAATTCATGTGTTTTTACATACAGTATTGTAGACAGCGACGTTTAGTTATAGTTAACACATAGATTGAGCATGGATATCAATATTTGTATAATTGCCTTTTCAAATAATAAAAAGTGATGCCTTTTTCTGAAACCCTCTAGTCTGGATTCAAACTAGACGTAAGGACACAAGGACCTCTCCCCTGGGGAACCAGCCCAGGGGCCTGACGTGAAAAAAAGGCTTGAACAGAGGGACAGCTTCTTCCGTTTCACTCTCCTTTGGTTTTCTTCCCTCTCTTTGTCCATATTCTTACGCTGTGCAGTCTCTTCTCAAATTCTCTTTGGCATCTGTATTTTATAGCGTCGCTGCTGGCGAGGCTGAGGCGAAGTCGAAGTTAGGGCGTCGCTTCTGGCACCATGCCTGTTCCCAAAGTTGAACAAAATATGGCAATTGTAGGATTCCATCTGAATTGTTACATAGATCATATATGAGCCAAATTTATTAGGGTTTTTTCTTTTATGTCTTGTATTCTCTATCTTTGTAAAAGAAATTGTACAGATCTCAAAATCAAGGATATTCTCTTATATGAGACCCTCTACTTTTGTTTTATCATAAAAACAAAATCAGATCATTAATCAAAGAGGAATTGTTTGTCTACAAATGAGGTAGGAATTAGTTTTCTTTAGTTTCCTTCCATATGAATAACCAATTGCCCAGTACCATTTATTGACCACCTTCACTGGTCTTCAGTCATATATCATGCTCATCTACAAATAATACACTCTCTACTCTGTTATATTGGGTCTGTCCATATGATGCTGCTTTAATCATTATAGTTTTATAATAAATCTTGATATCTGAAGAGTAATTAGTCCCATCTTCTTCTCTTTCAAGGTCATTTTAGTTATGATACATTCATTTATATGAATTTTTGAATCATATCACTTCTGCAAAAATATAAGAGATATTTATTAAAATTGCATAATGCTTATAGATCTATTTGGAAATAAAATAAAATCTTTATTTTATTAAGTCTTCCACCCAATTTACATAGGGTATCTATTTATTTAGACCTTTTTAAATGTTTTTAAATCAAGTTTAAAATTTTTCTTCAGGAAGATTTAGTTTATATTAAATTTATTTGTAGCTGTTTTATATGTCTGTGACTGGTATATATTTTTAAAATTTCAATATTTAATTCTTCTGTTTGGCTAATATATAGAAATACAATAATTTTTTAGATTTATTTTTCATTTCAAAAACTTGGTAAACTATTCTATTAATTCTAATAATTAATTGTTTAGATCTTCCATATAAACAATCTTATCAAAGGCCAGACATTGGAGCTGCTGATTCTTGGGCATTGAGACTTGGACTCAATTACACCACAAGATTTCCTAGTTCTCCAGCTTGAGGCGGCAGGTTGTGGGATTTCTCAGCCTCTATGACCCTGTGAACCAATTCCTATAATAAATCTCCTCCTTTGTTGATCTAGATTACACACACACACACACTCACACACACACAATTGCTTGTTTCTCTGGAGAATCCTAGCTAAAACAAAAGCAAATTCTTCCCCAGAGCTTCCAGATAACTAGATCTGCTCCCAGCCCAACCTGCACCTTGGTCCCAGCCTGGGGAGACCCTGCGTAGAGAAGCCAGACAAGTGTCCCCAGACTGTGACACATAGAACTGTGAGATAATATGTGAGTGTTGTGTTGAGCAGCTAAATTGAAGTAATTTGTTACACAGCAATGGGAAACTAATACATTTACTTATTCTTTTTTCTGATTTTTGTCTATGTATCATCTTAGTCAGGTACTATGACTGTTATAAACTTTTTGACATTGGTCGAGACATGCTTTATGGCCCAGTGTGTGGCCAACTTCTGTAAATACATGGTGTGTTCTTGATAAAATATGCACTCTGCAGATAATATATGCAGTTACACACACAAGCATTCAGTAGATAAAACCTACTTGTGTTGTTCACATCTTCTCTTCTATACTTGTTAGGTCTATTTGTTTCTGCCTGCTTAACATATCAATTTCCTAAAATCTCCCATTATGCTGGTAAATTTTTCCACTATTAAAACAATCATTACCAACTGCGATCCATGAATGGGCTTTAGTGTGACTGGGAACCAACCGAAACTGGATGTATTGCATTTATATGTATGCACATATCTTTTTGTAGGAGAGAATTATATAGTCTTCATCAACCCCAGCTGGAGAAAAGGGTCAGAACCAGAACTAAAGAAAGGAAGCTCTTCTAGTATTGAAATAAACAAATGAAAAAATCAATCAATAAATATGCCAATAGCATTTTATTCCATTTAGAAATCTGAATGAATTAGCCATAAAGTATGCATAATATTAACCACAACTAAAGGATGCATACATGGAAAAGGAAAGCATTGAAAGTTTGAAATTATTTAATCCGAAAGTGAGATATGCCCTAGAATTAACCATCCTCAAACTTTAGTGCATGTAAGTACTGTACACCCCTAATATTCTTATGATTTAATAAGTCTGAGGTAAAGTCAAAGAATATGGATGTTTAATAAGCATCCCAAGTGTTTTTGAGATAGCTGTTGTTTCATAAACAATAGTTTGAAATCTTTTGATGTTCTTGATACTCTATCAAGAGTATGGTAGCCAAATTAGCTCTCCTAGAGCAGAAAGATGCATTTACTTTTCTCTTCTGTCTGTTCAATTTGAATATGTTTCTGGACCAGGTAACATTTCAACATTTCTTCAGTTTCTCCCAGAGCACCTACCCCACAGAGATGGTCTGTTCATTTGCTAGTAGTGTGAGCTCTCCCACGGGAGAATGTACCTACAAAAGAAGGGCTGCAAGTTAAGGGACTTAGCAATGATGGGGAAGAAATATAGTTTTGTTTGTACAGAAAGAGGTCTTGGCACATAAATGCTTCTGAAAGTCCACTTGGAAGGCAAGTTGAATGTGAATGGCCCCACTTTCTATCGACTTCCAAGTCTGAGTAAACAGAAGCATGTGTCATCCTTTGCTGGCTGCACTAACTCCACATCAACTCTAAACTATCTCCCTGAATCAAAATGTCAGTTGAAAAAGTCCTAAACTTTCAAATAAAATATTTATTAACTACATTTCAAAATTAGTTTATTTTGTAAGTGATATCACTCTGGGTACATCAAAGACTTAAGGGATTGCTACTGGATTAGTTATTTGTGTATTAAAAAATATCAATATTATGGATAATTAAGGATTTACAGTGCTTTGACTATCCACAGGGTCTCAAAGAATGTCGTTATTAACCAGGATGCTTCACTGTGGAAAGGCTTTTGGCTTTGAAGTTATGAGACTTGGATTTAAGTCCCTGCTCTACTGGCTTGTTGGTATATGTTCCTGAATTGATTCCTAACCCTTTTGAATTTCAATATCTTTCTCTAGATAACATGTGTAATTATATACACCCTGAAAGATAACTGTAAATATTAATAATTCCGATTTGCTTAGTACGTAAGGGACATTTTAATAATTATTTCTATTGAACACATATAATTCCATACCATATTTACATGTAGTAAATATTTAAGTTTCATCCAACCCTGTGAGGCCATTTTTCTCATTGTACACATGAACTGATGTGCAGGCAGATTGAAGATGTTCCCAATGTCAACTGGCCAGAAGGCAATAAGATTAGTAAGGACATTTTGACTTCCTGTCCTAATTTCTTTTCATTAGACCAGACTAATTTTTTTAAATAGATAATCACTAGTACATTACTTTTAACCACATACAGCTAATATTTAGAGTCTGTCATATGTATAAAGTGTACATCTAGACGATGTCATGGGTGAACTATGATACTATCTAATAATTTGATACATAAGTAGATATTGCTTCAGTTCATTATGTTTCTAGTGTAGAACATAGTGGCTTATTATCCAAAGTATGATTTTATAATGGCAACCTGGTCCTGGCTGGTGTAGCTCAGTGGATTGAGTGCGGGCTGGGAACCAGAGAGTCCCGGTTCGATTCCCAGTCAGGGCACATGCCTGGGTTGCGGGCCAGGTCCCCGTGAGGGCCATGTGAGAGGCAACCGTACATTGCTGTTTCTCTCCCTCTCTGTCTCCCTCCCCTCCCTTCTCTCTAAAAATAAATAAAAATAAAATCTTTAAAAAAAAAAAAAAATGGCAACCTTATACGATTGATACACTCACCATTTTACATGTGTTTGTGTTTATATTCATCTTTGAGTAATAATGAAGTAAAATTTGCTCTTTCTACCTTGGCATTTTAATTAATCTGGGTCTAATTTGTTTGGATACATATTTATCGCCATCTTTACATCGGCTTTATCTGTACTATTTCTCAGTGACAGCTCAAAGCAAAAATGCCTCTCAGAAATGAGTATGCACTTATACAGACTAAGAGCTTGTATTATATATTCTTGAGATCTGCAGGGTTAATTTGGACAGAAAGTTGTTAGTAGTGATCAAATGCCACATGACTGTTACTGAGTGAATATGCTTATGTTAAGACTGTGGCCAATTACATACACTGACATAGCGAGCTGAAAGGAAAAAATTAAGTCAATCAAAGGATTTGAGTTCACTCTCCACTTAATTGACTGGTTGTTGTGTCATGTAAACACAGTCTTAGTTTATTCCTTTGTGCTGATGGAGTTGACATGAGTAAAACTTAATTTAAAAACTTAAGAAAGACTAGAAGTTTCTTTGACAGTTATTGGAAGTTTTTTAACTTCCCTACTCTTTCTGGGCTATTGCATCAGTGACTCTGTGGTTTTGACTCAATGACACTTGGAAGAAACTTAAGAAGAAATTCTGGAGACTGTCATTTCTTCTTCATTAGAGCTAATCTTTTTCGGACTGTTGGCAATATCATGTGGCTTGAGACTGTGGCGAGGCTTAAGACGAATATCATTGGTTCTCAGACTGCCGAACATGACTGCTTTGATATAGTTTGGGAAAGTATTCAGATTCTGTCAGGGTTAGAGTTGTACCTCTTGAACAGAAATACTTTTCTGATCTTTTAAATGATAAGAAACATTAAAAGGCTCATGGGGAATTGAGTTTCGAGTCAAAGACTCTGACCGAAAAGCTTTTGCTATTGTAAAACAGAAAAATTTTTCTCTGTCATTTAAAAATATATTTTCTTGTGTGCACTATAGCTTGCTTTATTGCTAAGAATTTTTCAAAGTTTGGTCTTTAAAAATGTAGACAATAAATACATCCCGCACACTGGCCCAAATAGCATTTTGGATGCAGTAACTTTTCTTTCTTGACTGAAGAAATAAGATAATATAAAAAGATATCTGACAATTAATCATTGTGTTTAGGAGGTCCCAGGTTGATTCATGGGTTCATGAGAACAACATATTGTGGTAAGTTTCTGAAAGGCGCCTTTGAGGAACAGCACTGGTTGGTGAGCTCCTAGGACGTTGACCGAACGTACTTTTAGCCTCTGGCCTGGCTGATGCTCAGGCTGGGTCTTCTATTGAACACCAATCCAACTCACGTTGTGTAGTCACAAATACACGATGAAAAATAAAATGGCTTCATTGCCTTCAAATTGATGAATCCTTTTAGTTTCTATTAGTGCCAGACTTCTTTACACTGAAAGGATTATGGAAATCTAATTTGTTCGTATAATGTTAAAGAAATACACATGGCAGTTGTGACTTGCTTAATGTCACACGACTGGAGGCAGAGTCAGGCCTGAAAGCTGGATCTGCACAAGTGCTCTTTATTCCAGGCAACAGTGCTTCCCGTTAATCAAGAGTGAGGTCTCTTCCCACAGTGACCCCTTTCCTTTTCTGACTATGGTCCAAGATATCAGAAGTGGGCCATGTTTGATTGTCCATCCTGAATCATCTGTATGCTTTTTAAAAAAAAATTAGAAACTCTCCTTGTGTTAGAGTGGGCAGACCCACATGGTTGTACTATACTTCATTAAGAATTTAGGTCAGATGAGGTATTTACTGGAAAGGAAAATGACCTTCTGCTCAACTCTTAAATGAATCTATTTATTTGTAGCACTAAATTTCTTATCTGCCCAAATCTTCTATTTTATGTTATCTAAAACTAAAGCTAAATGATATTTTAAAGGTTTAAAGTAACGTCAGCTAAATTGATAAGATCAATATCTGACATGATTAGCTCAGTGGCTTAGTTAAATAGATGGTCATGATGTCAACCATACATATCAAAGTGCCCGGCACCACACTTACTTGAAGTGGTCCAGATCCACAGCAGGGAGCCTTGAGAGAACGTAGACCTGGAAAGAACAGAGATGAGAGTGTTTCAACGCATATGGGTTTTGTACTCCTTACCCTGGAAAGCAGAAAGAGATGGACAATGGCAGGTAACTTCAAAAAAAAAGAATCAAGTATTTGACTGGGGATCTGAATTTTGTACTCTGAACAAGTCTGAAGGGTGGGTGCCCAGGAAACCCTGCCTGGGAGAGGGGCTGGAGGAAGCTTTCATGGTCATGATGGAGGCGTTTGCCCAATCCTATGTGAGTCCCTATAGGCAGTCCCAAGGCCAGCATGGAGTTATCTTCACTTCTTTCCCAATACAGCCAAAGAAGAAAATTGATACTGAAAATGATTTGAAGGAGAGAGAGAGAGAGAGGAGAGAAGAGGAAGAGGGAAGAAGAGAGATCGGTATCATTCTATGGAACCTGTCAACCTCAAAAATTAAAGACCCAAACCAGACGACCTTGATCACCTTGACTCTTGAAACGCTCTATGACTTTGGTTGGAAACTAGTTTATAAAGATAGAAGTAATGTGTTCTTTAAAAGGCACATTATTCAGAAAATTTCTCTGTCCAGGAATTTTTCATGGTTACAAAGGTATTCAAGCTACAAAGTTCTTGCCAGAGAGTTTAACAATGTAATACCTTTATCAAAACAAAGTCAGAAACTATCAACAACCTCTCAGCTTTTTGATATTCTAACAGGTTAAATGAAGGTTCTTTTTAAAAACTGCTGCATTCGTCCTGGCCAGTGTGGCTAAGTGGATTGATCGCGGGCCTGCAAACCAAAGGGTCACTGGTTTGATTCCCAGTCAGGGCACGTGCCTGGGTTGTGGGCCAGGACCCCAGTAGGGGGCACGCTAGCGGCAACCACACATTGATGTTTCTCTCCCTCTCTTTCTACCTCCCTTATCCCTCTCTAAAAGTAAATAAATAAAATATTTAAAAAATAAAAAACTGCTACAATTGTTCAGCCATATAGTCAGTAACAAGCCAAGTAACATTGCTTACAGAAGACTCTTAGATATATTCCTTGATTTAAAAAAAATGAGGTTGAGCAACCAAGTCCAGCTTGCCATGTTCTCTATTCAAAAGGCTACCATGGGACAGAAAACTGACTTGGCAAACGGAACAGGACAGCCCTGTGGGTTCAATCACCGTCTTCTTGTACAAATATTAGCAAAAATAAAATAGCCTATCAAAAAACCTCAGAAATTGAAATTAAAATGAATCTAGATCATGTTTTCCTTAAATAGGATATGCATCCAGATTATGTGTACTGTAGCTTGTGGAAGAACTCACAGAAAGATACATTAGATTTAGTTCCACACATTTTTTAAGGTTGCCACACGAGCAACGAGAGGCAGTATTTATAGCTTTCCTACTAGTGACAGAGACTCATACGTTGGCTGCAATTAAGCATCGCCCCCACATGTAAAATTCCTTTTTTTTAAACTCTAAGACTTCATAAACGCATATATATACAGTTTTAACTTGAATTCCAAATATGTTCTTGGATGAAAAAGTGTCATACATTTTTGTGTAAGTGTATAAGTAACATTTAGCTAAAGACAGAATGTAAAATTCTTAAGTGGAATAAGCAGATATTTGGGTATAGTTTCACTTTTAGAGCTATAGTTAACCACATTCGCTTCCCTAACAGGTTACTAAGCATATTGGGTTACCCAAATGGTCAACATACACGGAAACTCTCAGATCAGTGTTGAAATAAGTATAAATACAGCACTTTGAAAATGTCGTGATTGGTCCCATTGAGTTCAATGGGCTGTGAGGAAGAGTCACATTCAAAATGATTAATAAAGGACAGGTTAGAACTCAGAAAGCCTCAAAAAGGAAAGAAACTGCTTAATCCTCCAAGACAGCCATCCATCTCCTCTGTTTCTCCTATAAAAGTGAGCAAAGCAAATCGAACTTCCTCAGTTTCCCAAGCTTCAGATCGAATGAGTGGCGTAGCCTTCTATCCTCCTGTGCCACTGTGTACTTCTTTTGTGACTACTGACTTAAGTTGACACAAATATCCAGACGAAGAGCCGGGGAGTGGGGCACACATTTCAAACTTGCAGGATCAAGCCGACATTTTTCACATGGATGTTGTCAGGAGGTTTATCAAAAGGGGAAAAGGCAGCTTTCAGTGTCAACAGAATGCACTGTTTGCAGGTCAATTGCTGAACCATTGATCGAATGATTGAATGTCAAGTCAAATTTTGTTGCTATAACCACCAAACCAGCTGGCCCATTAAGGGTTGGCCCTGCTCAGTAATCTAATCTGCTGTTCCGAGTATGACTGTTTGGGCTGTCCCCAAAATTAATTCCACCAGGGCGCTATTGAATTGGTACCATCAGGTCTCAGAATGTTGAGAAAGGACACATGGAGGTCCTCAGTTTCTTTCCTGACTATGGAATGGCACAAAAGCAAAACAATTTATAGACTTGTTTATAGGTTTCATCTCTAATTATGGCATTGGGAGTTCAGGGGGCATTTCAAAAGTAGAATGAATAATTCTTGTTAGATTTAAAACCTGTAGGAAAAAGACAACAAAGGGACTTTTTGTGCTCCAACCACACTTCACAGGGTTACATTTTGTTTACAAATATCAGAGCTTCAAGTGGAGAAATGAAACGTGAACACAAAGGTGAGATGCTTAAACCTGCTAGTAACGGGGATCCTGTGAGACTGGCCCAGGAGAGTGACGTTTTGAAAACCAATCTGACTGGAAAGTATAAGAACTAGAAAATATTACTCTACCTTTAAAATTTTTATCCTAAGAAAACAGTTCTCAAGTAGAAAACTTATATTCACAAAGAAGTTTATGGCAGCGGGGTTGGTTCATGCTTGTAAAAATGTGAGAGGATCTGAAATGCTAAACTTCAGAGGAATGAATAAATAAGATCAGAGTGTTTGATATAATATTACTAAGCAACCACGAAAAGCCATAAATATGGAGACAATGGAGCAATGTAGAAAATGTTCTTATTAAGTGAAAAAGGCATACAAAAGCTCTATACTTCATAGTCCCTGTGATTACAGTATGTGGTATGTGTTTATATATATGAACAAGAAATGAAATGGTACAGAAAAATAAAAACAGTTGTGTTTGAGTGGAGAAAATTTGGGGTAATATAGATTAAGGGTCATAAAAGTGTATATGAGCATATAGAACTCTTGAAATCACTAGGCACAGTATTGTAATGTAGTTAAAACACTAAGTATATAAAAAATGCTCTATTGTAAACTTTGGAGCATTTTAAATTTGAGACTAACGTAATAGCGAGAAACATAAACCTATAAAATGTTCCTGAGAGTTACGCTTTCACTTTCTCAAAACAAGCCCCCTCGATCAAATTTCTATATTTTTATTATGAATGCAACACATTACTTACAAATGATATACACAAAAAAGCAAAAAAAAAATCAATAATTCACCCCCACATTGTTGGGACTTTATCCCAACTCTCCTTTTATTTTATGAAAATGAGATCCTACCATGAATACTATTCAGTGACTTTGTATAAGATAGTCTGCATTTTTCAAGCAAACTTCTATTTTTAGACAGTTTCTTTTCTTTTCTCCATGACCTGCTCTCAGTCGGTTGTAGCTACCATTTGTTAGTTCAGGCGATGTGCCAGTCACTGCGCTCCTGTCCTCTGCACCACAGTGTCTGTTATCAGCAGGACTGCAGTCACAGCAGGGCAACTGTGGGGATGGAGAAGGGGACCAAGGCTCAGCCTTCCTCCTCCCCACCCCCACCTCTTGCTTTGTAAATGTGTCTTCATTGGCTGGGATCAGCCCTGTGGGCAGTGTCACCAGACAGATGCCCTGGCCCACGTGCCTCATTCTCTTTGTTCCCTGGCTTTGGCACTTTCTCTTACCCTCAGCCAGATGCCCTGCGATGCCCTGAGATGCCCCGAGATTCACAGCTTGAGCAGATCTCTTGGGTGGGCCCCTGCTGCAGCAGGGACCGACCACAGATCACTCCTGCTGCCTGACTGGTGTTTCATAGGATCGCAAGAAATAAAAATAAATAAATAAATAAATAAATTCCAAAAAATTAAATAAATAAATAAATTCACTCATTTTGCCTCCTTAAAAAAGAAAGAAAAGAAATTCTAACCACAACACTGGGATATTAGCTTGTGGTCCTCCTGAAAACCACTCTAATCCTAAGGTTTATTATTATTGGTATTTTTACCACTGCTGGACCAATCTTAACACATTAAGTTAACTGTAGAGAATCCCATTACCATAGAATCTTAGATATTAAATTAATATTTATCAAAACAATAGTAGAACTCCCCCTGGCCTTCTTTGTATACCCCAACAGCCACCTGGAGTACTTTGACCATACCTTGACTTCGACTTCTCCAAAACAGACAGCTTCTTCCATTGTCTTCACCCTGCGATCCTCAAGGAAATACCAGCCACTTGCTTCAGTCTCATTAACACAGGCCTGGGTTAGAATCCTAATCTTTTCTCATACCAGTCATACCAGTCCTTTAAGAACTCTCCATCTCCTTGTCCGTGAAATGAATACGAGGTCTGTCCAGAAGGAATCCAGCCATGTAATATGAAAAATAGAGACATTTATTGAAGAAGATACAAGATACAAGAAACATTGTACATAGAACAATGACGCCTCATTCCCCCAAAGTAGGCACCTTGGGACCTCACACCGTTCTCCCAATCGCCATCAGGTGCCCTGTTGTATTTTCCTGAATCTCATTGATGGTCTGAAATCTCTTCCCTTTCAAAGTTGAGTTTAGTTTTCAGGAAACCCAGAAGTCACAGGGCGCCAAGTCTGGGCTATAGGGGGGCTGAGTCACCTGGGTGATTTGATGTTTTACCAAAAAACTCTGCATGAGATATGATGCATGAGTGAGTGCATCATGGTGATGAAACTGCCAATCACCAGTTGCCCATAGCTGTGGCCTTCTGAATAATCCCAATAGTTTCCACAGAAGAATGTTCAAGCTTAATGCAAAATTTGATACAGGTTCACTGCTCTACTCACTCAGTCATTTTGAATGAGACAGCCACACAGTACACATGCTCACTCAATGGTGTCTACTGCCCCCACTGACTAGTACAGTGAAGTCGTCATTGTTCACACATATGCATTCCAGTCCATTCTCCTTGGCCTGCAGGTTACATCAATGTCATATAAACAGTTCTCATTATATTAACAATAGCTGGACTTTTTCCAGGCAGACCTCATATATCAATGTCTAATTTATACAGTCTACAAACATCAAGTGTTTACCATATTGTCTGGCACACATAGGTTGCTTGGAACGGTAGATATACAGGAAGCTTAATTTACCTTTCCACCTGAACAGAAGCTAGTACTCTACCCTTCTCAACCCTCCTATCTTCAGACCCTATAATCAACCCCTAGCCTCCTTAACTCTCAGTCCTACTTACCATACACATTCCCAGGATTTAGTGGCTGCCACAACTTTCTTTCCATCTTCGCACTCCAATACCACTAATTACAGTATTATGCTGATGGTTACTAACTCACACGACCCATGCTCTCTGACCTCAGCCTGCTTGGTCCTCACTGCAGTGTTTTATTTCTCTCCTGATAGATTGACATTCCCTTAGTGGCTTCTCAAAATTTCCATGCATTTAATAATTCCAGTTGCATGTCCACCTTCCTTACTCTCAACGGAAGAGCTGGCTTCCTCTTTCAAAGAACACCACTGTATAGAATAGCCCACGGCAACGTAATAAATATTGTAATAATCTCACTAAAGCTTTCTTGTTACAACTATCATTTCTCTCCTGAAAACTGTTCAGTGTCAATCCTCACATGCAAACAAGGTTATGATCATAATTTTGATGTAGTTTTATTTCCCCTCTATGAGCCCTACATTTCAAGAAATTTGAATTAACAAAATCTCTTCCATTTCAACACTGCACCTATCCAATGGCCATTTCTTTTTTTAGACTGCTGCTCCCCTGCATTTTTCAGGTATCAAAATGCTGTCCTTCTTCAGCCTTCTAATTAAAATTTCATATGTTCCAAAAAACCTTCTATGATTATTCCATCTTACTTTCCTATTTTAAAACATATGGCTCTCTATTCTACTGGCAGGGTTCATCCCACCTTTTGTTATCTCATTTATCTACATTTCATTCCTCCTCTGAGAATATAAGCTCCTTAAGAGAATGCAAGCAGGAGTTACATACATTTATAGATTCTTAGGAAGCCGTTGTTGAAGTAGTTCATAGCCAGTGGAGGGGCCAGGTTTATAGAACCCTCTCTGTTCTCTTTCCTCTGTGTTTAAAGTCTCTTTTAAAAAAAATGTTTTTTAATCCTGACTCAGGATATGTTTGTTGATTTAGAATGATAATACAGGAAGCAGAGAGTGAGAAAGAAACATTGATTGGTTGCCTCCCGTACTCACCACGACCAGGGTCAAACCCACAACCTAGGTATGTGTCCTGACTGGGGATTGAACCTGCTACCTTTTGGTGCACTGATGATGCTCCAACCAACTGAACCACTCGGCCAGGGCTGAAATCTCTTTGAAGTAAAAAAAACCTCTACCCAGAGTAAACTCCCCAGGGAGACAGGTCAAATGAGGATCAAGTCCTGCGTGTTCCAGTAGGGATCTTTGGAACTGAAGACACAAAACAGAGGGAAGAGGATACGCTTGAAATGTGGTCCACATGGCTTTGCCGTCTCCTATTGCTACTCAGTGTCAATGACCCTGTAATTTTCTCTGGGGTGGAGGAGTCTCTTCAATCCCAAACTTTGGGTTTTGCAGATTACAGCTTTGTCAAGAAAATCTCCCTCTGCCTGGAACTTAATTCGTGGTGATATCAGCTTGAGTGGCCTCCAAACTGAGAAATACAAATAGTGCTTAAATACATGTCATGCACCTTGTCTTAAAGAGTTTGAGTTAAGCACTGAAAGAATAGAGAACCAGAAAAAAGGACAAAATAAGCATGGTTCAAAATGTGTGGCTCTACATGTGTGTGTGTGTGTGTGTGTGTGTGTGTATAAATACATGTATTGAGGGTGTGTCTATCGCCCACAATAACAGCTGCAACACTTTAGGGAACAGGATTTTTTGTCTTTTATTAGACCTCATCTTATGCATGGAGACCCTTTGGAACTATAATCTTCCATTATAATGTTGGGCTAAAACTTTCAGTAAAAATAAGGCCTGAGTTCTTAAGCAAAGGTACTGTCAACTGTTGGAGTTCTCATTGCATGTTTCTTAGATGTCACATGAACCCTAAATAATTGTTTAAAAACATCTCCACATAAATAGAGGGACATCTGAGTACATCTATTTAAAGTATCCTATTTACAGTCAGAAGGTGCCTCTCTACTCCTCTTTCTATGAAACAGTGACACCTACTGCTCGGCAGGGCTAATCCTGGGGGATGTTCTAAATGCAAACGATCAGAGTTTCAGTGATTGCACCTCTCCCCCTGCTCTCCATCCTGCTGAGGCCCCTCCACGGCACCATCGCGTCTGAACCTCAGCACAAACTGGATTCCTTCTTTCTGAATCAGTTTATTTCGTGAACAGCAATTCTATTAGGAAGTCTTTCTTCACATGGAGCTCAAACTTGTGTCTTTGTAACTTCCTCTTAGCTCTATCCTTGGACTAGTGCTCAAGGAGTAAAATTCCTTTTCCTTATGACAATCCTAGAAACAGAAAGATGTCATATCCCATCAGAGTTTTCTTCTTCCAGCTAAGTAGCCTCAATTCCTTCAGACTTCTTGGATATTATTTCAAGCCTCTCTCTACATCTTTCCTATTTCGTACATGTGCTCTTAGTGACTCACATACATTAGAAAAATAAAAGCATACATGTCACAGAAGGTCTATCATGATATACATGATTGACCTCATCCTTACTTACACGGCAGCAATGATGTAGTGGGGGAGCCCATGAAATTTGAAGAGAGAAGATATGGGTTCAATCCTGGTTCCCCTATGTGAGCCTTTAGCCCTATGCAAATCACCCAGCCAACTTTAAACCGTTATTTTCTTAGTGGGAAAGTGAACGTAGCAATGATAACCACCCAGTAGGTTTGCTGCAAGGCTTACATGAAATTCAGCTAGGTATAGTGTGAAGAGCACAGCCATTCAGTGAGCACTCGATAAATGGAAGCCTTCTTGTTATTAACCAGCTGCTTCTGAACTAGATAAACAAATAGGAGAAAAGTTGAGGAGGAACGGGAAGTGAGAAGCAATAGAGGAAATAGGAGAAATGGAGGAATGCACATGTTTTAAATTAGCTATAAAATGTAAAGTTTCTTAAAATCTGGGCCAATTTTATGAATATCTTATGTGCCAAGCTCATATCCAGTGTCTGGCATATAAAAGGAGATTAGTAAGTATTTTCTGGATGAATGAACTTCATATAGATCAAAATATACTATACAGCAATAGAGGAAAAACATCACAAAGTTCGTATTAGAGTGACATTTCCTATATGAAATGTGATACAATATGAAAGGCCCAAATATAACAGATGTTGAGCCATGCCTAAGTTGCATGGTACATTTAAAAACCTGAAAAAAGCTGTTCACTCAGCAATTTTAATTCATTTGGAAACTCTTCGAGACATATTGTACGCATATACTAAACACTTTTCCACATAAATATCACCAATAAAAATTCATTTTTAGTGACTGTCTATGTTTAAGCATAGGCTAAAAATTCAAAGTATAAATGATCGTTTCTTCCACAAAGGAGCTTATAATCTAGTTGAGAAAATGATTAAGGAGGAAAGAACTGTTCAGCCAACAGCAGCCAAACCACCCTAGCAGACAGCTCACATTATACCTGAAAAACAACTAAATCGTTTCCCATTACATATGATTCAAACCCAATTTTGGAGGTTTATTATTACCCCTCTATGTCAGGTAAAGTGACTTAAAAAAGGGAAACAGAAATATGAAAATATTTGAATGAACTTTGAGGCAGTTTGTAGTACACTTGCTGACCACATGGCACTGAGAGAATTCAAGTTCAACAGAGGTCCCAAGGAAAGCACATGGGATACAGGAGTGACCTGGGGTCCTAAGTGAAGAAAATGCATTTATTCATTGACTATGTTTTCAGAGTAACCTTTTTGTTTGGTCTCATCATTTGCATAGTGATGACAGAAATAATTATGCTATCTAAATAAATAATTGCCATGAGAATAATATGAAATAATAAAAGAAAAGGGTCTTTGAAAATCTTGTTATGCAAATGCAAGTTGATATTATCCCTTATTATTATTCTCTGATGAGAAGTACATTTTCCTGCCTATCCAAAGAGATAACACATGAGCAGGATGTCACATCTTAACAAATAAGCCATAACCCATTTTTTAAATCAAGACATATTGGTTAGAGCTGTACACCATAAATAAATGTCCAGTGTGGCAAACTGTTTGGTCAGCCTTAATAGTTGATATGGATTCTGATATAAATATTTGGCTGCAGTAATCAATGTTGACCCTGAACATTGCTAAATAAATAATTTGGATAGCTATGTGGCAGCTTAATTGTATAGTATTACACATGGTGGGCTTTAAATAATTAGCACACTTATACATGCAAAAAACTTATTATTGAATATAGCAAATTCCCAGAATTCCATCAAGACTCCCTTACCTGTAGTAAAAATTGGACCTTTGTAAAAGAGGAATTACTCTGATTTTCTAGCACTACTTGTCTGTAGGAATAAGCAATCAATATGAAAATTCTGGCTTATTACCCCCTCCTACTATCTGATATGCTCAATCCTTTCTCTTCAGCCTCCCAGTCTTTTCCAGGTGTGTCCAGGAATGCCTGACATGAAGGCCACTCATGTTCTTCCTCTCGGACATACGCACGGTATGTCTGAGGGAGGTCCTTGGTCACTGACAGAGCCGGAATGCATACCACATGGGTTTCCTGGGGCTGCCTCCTTGACATCCTCTGGTTGCCAACAATGTGCTGTGGAAGTGAGAATGCTTCATTCATCACCGAGGACCCCACAGCAGCTCTGCTTGTGCCAGAGTCCTTCATGAAAAAGATTAGCTTCTGTCTCCAACCACATACAGGCACACACTGTATCCTAGGACACCCTAAATAGAAGCCATTCTCTTTTCACCATCTTTATCCAACAAAGAACATTACACTTCATTTCCCTTCAGTCCAAAAGAAAAAAATTCTATACACACCAGCTCAGGCAACTAGATGTCCAGCAAAGTTAACTATTTTAGCAAAGAACCAGACCTTAAATCCCAGTTTAGGATCATCAGGAGAATTTTGTTAAAGGTTTTGCTTGCAAAATAGGTAAAATCTTATTAAGTTTACTGATAGTACACATTGGTAAAATGCATTTTATTTTTCAATCGTTTTTAATACAAAATCTGAATTGCCTCACTATTTAAAAAAATAAAGTGTGCTTTAAACTAGCACAACATAATATTACATGTAAACTATAATTGAAATTTTTTTAAAGAAATAATAAAATTTATAAAAGAGTGTTAAATATTTTTTGCAAGGACAGCACACCTGTCAAAATTTTAGATTTTCTACATAGGCTAACATGTCATCTGTGAACAAAGATAGCTTTATTTCTTCCTTCCCAATCTGCATACCCTCTGTTTCCATTGTTTGTCTTACTGCACTAGCTAGGATTTCCAGAACAACAGTGAAGAGCAGCAGTGATAGGAAACATCTTTTCCTTGCTCTTTATCTTAATGGAAAAAAAAAACAGACTTCAAGATTTACTGTAGAGCAACAGTAATCAAAACAGTGTGGTACTGGTGACAGGTGACAGAAAAAAAAATGGAAAAGAATAGCAAGCCCAGAAACTGACTCATGTAAATATAGTTAGTTGATCTTTGACAAAGTAGCAAAGGCAATACAATGGAGAAAAGACACTCTCTTAAAAAATGGTGATGAAACAACTAGACATCCATATATGGGAAAAAATGAATCTAGGCATGGATTTAATATCCTTCACAAAAATTAACCCTAAAAGGATCACTGGCCTAAATGTAAAATGCACAACTATAAAACCCCTAGAAGATAACACAGGAGAAAACCTAGGTGACCTTGGGTATGGCAATGACTTTTTAGATACAACGCTAAACGCAAAATCCAGGAAGGGAATAATTAAAAAGCTGGCCTTTATTAAAATTAAAAATATCTGCTCTGCAGAGAACATTATCAAGAAAATGAGAAGACAAGCCACAGACTGGAAGAAGATATTTTCAAATAACATACCTGATAAATAAGTGTTATTCAAAATATACAAAGAGCCCTTAAAACTCAACAATAAGAACACAAACAACCTGTTGGGAAGACAGTTTCATGCACACAGTCTTTCTACCTGACTCGGCTGCAGAGCCACAGGCCTTGGCCTGGACCCGTTATCTAGTATGCAATATCTTCCCGTTTCAGGCACAGTGAGTACTCTCCGACTGTTTCGAGAGTGTGTGTCATCACAGGATACCTGTCCAATCCCACCACTTTATCTGTCTGCCAAAAGGAGGGACAGGGTTCCTTCCACTGTGGCAAGGGAGGGGAGAAGACCCTCTGGCCATAGAAGACTGACACTTGACACTAACCTTTCTCTGTCTCTTCTCTGTGCAATAAAGTGCTGTCCAATCCAGTGTTTGATTGTGTTGTGTTTTTCTTGGCAACTTCAATGAGCAGCAGTGGAGAATTGCTTGGACTTTTACTCCTGATGGTTGGCATTGCAACTGCTGCCACAAAGAGAATTCTTTGAAAATTCTATCTTATGCCATTTGCTCAACAGCACTGTCAGAGCATCGCGCAGTGAGCTCTAAGGGTTGCATAGGCACAGGAGCGGCAATAACTTGCTGTCCCCTAATTAAAGCCTTCCGCTATTATCAACCGCTGCTCCTCCCTCACTTACTAGCAGGAGGGGACATCTCAAGCAGTGATCCCACCAAAGATCACAATCCCAATAATAATTAGCCCACACAACTCTAGTTATATGTAAACTCCGAGAAATAAATGCCCCATTGACCTCTCACATCACAGATCTTCTGCAAGAAAATCTAATGAAAAAGTAAGTGTGAATCATTCTTTTAGTACTAAGCCAGTACCGCTAATCATCTGTTTATTGGGTTGGCCAAAATTTCTGTTATGCTTTTTCCATAAAATAAAAGACACTATTGATTTGAATATTTTGAGTATGCCGTCTATCTCCCACTGTTGGCTTCTAGTGGGTAGAGGCCAGGGGTGCTGCCGAATCTTTTCCAGTGGTTAAGACAGCCCCACAGCAAAGAATTATTTGGTCAAAACGTCAGTGGTACCAAGAAACTTCACAAACCACTTTTGACACATTTGATCAGTCCCAGCACCTTCTCCATACACTGCACAAATCCTTCTTTGCATTTCAGTTGCATTTTCACCTTCCTTGAAATAATAAAGCATACTATGCCAAAAATGTTGCATATTTTCTTCCATATTCAATATTAAAATGGCTGCACAAAAATTCACCAATTTTGGTAAGTTTTTTAGAATGCACGCTGATATGACAGCTGTCACAATACAATCTAACAAAATTGTTTCAGAGAAAATTAAAGACAACTAAGCACTACTAGAGCCATCGTATGGGGGGAAAAACATAACAGACTCTTTGACCAACCCAATACAAAAAAAAGTGGCTACTGAACTGAGTCTTTTAGACAAGGAGTTGTTCTGAAT
>PVJI01024363.1:0-22055 GCA_004026765.1 Micronycteris hirsuta
GATCAGACAGGACTCCTGGCGCTCCCATTCAGGTGTCAAATCCGAGAACTCAGGTGTACATTTCAGGGAGCCGGCGGCCCAGCCTGGGCCCCGTGCTGGGCCCCGGAGATGCAGACTGTAAGTGTGGGAGCCTGGTACCACCGTGAGATCAGATATCCGGTCCCAAAATAGAAAGCGTTCAATTCCCTGGCCCTGGCTAGGATGCCCCCATTAACCTATGCACCCCAAGCATCATTAGCAAGCCATTTATAACAAAATTGTAATTGAGAGACCCAGAAATACCACTGTAGAGTAAGTAATTGAATGCCCCCTCAGTGTAAGATCGATAAAGGGCATCCAATTTCACCCTAGGAAAAACTTATTAAATTATTGTAGCTATAAGCTGATACAGCAGGAGAAAGATGTATGAAACTTCAAAAGAAATCTAGATGGATTTAAATAAATAGCTTCATTTAGGTAGAACATTTACATCTGCCCTCTGGGAGTAGAGAGGAAAATAGCGCTAATAACATTATTTTACTTTAATGTCTTAAAGAAAAAAATTGATGGTTCTTAATTAACCTTTACTAAAACACAAAGCCTTCTTCTGATTAGTCTGTCTAACTGCCGACATTTCTCTTTGGGCTACGTATATGAAAATACATTTTTTCCAGAGACTATTCATCAGCAAGTCAGGGAAGGAACCTTTCTCACATTTAGCTCAAAGATATTGTAAAGTCGTCCCAGGGACGGACAGAGCTAACCAGGCAGGAGCGTCTGTACCAACGACAGATTGGCAGTTTCCATCCTACATCCGGAGCTCGGGGCTTCTGATCACAAGGTAGTCAACAAACAGGTGAAGCTCCGCCCCCTGCTGAACACTCTCTGGCCTCCAGCATGGAGGGAAGAAGACAGTTAGCAGTCATGTGGACCAGGACGCGAAGGCCGAGTCTCCTAAGTGGCCTTAGACAATTCACGTAGTGACCGGGGCCTCGGTGTTCTCAAAAGGAGTCAGTCCTCAACAGTCATGGATCACCTATCACCCTGGAGCTTGTGTGCTGGAGCCAGCGACCTGGCTTTGACCTTGAGCGACTTGTTCAACCTCTCCCCTCCCGTTTCCTTGGACGTAAACTGGGAAGAATCCTAGGACCTATGTCATAGCTGTGAGCATCGCGTGAACCAAGTCACAGAAGGTGCTTGGAAGAGTGTCTAAGGGCTAATACGTGTTCACTGTTGCTATGCAGACACAGTCTCGGCCCATGGCTAAGTAGCGGTTTGCTACTATCTACTGCAGACCGTGTTATTGGTTTCAGTTTGCGGTCCGTCCTTGTATTTCACCCCTAACCACGCGGGTGGCTTTGCGGTTCCTTCAACTAAGGGAGTCCGATACACTTCTCCACCCGTCGGTTCGAGTTTGGAGACTTGCTCTGGCCCACAGGATGCAGCAGAAGTGACAAGCGTCAGCTCCAAGCCAGGGCCTGAAGACACGCGTTGCTGCCCTCTGCACCTTTGCCGTCACCATGGGAAGGACGTGGCAGCGCAGCCAGGAGGGGGATGAGAGACACACGGAGCAGAGCCGCGGGGCGAGCAGAGCCACCAGGCTGAGCAGAGTCCGGGCAGCCCACCCCTGCAGGCCCAGGAGAAAGCGGAAGGGGCTGTCTTGCGTCACTGAGTCTGGGGGCGTTCTGTCTCGTGATAAACACCGAGGACACGCTCCTCCGCTGGTTACAAACCGTCGCTGTTACCGAGTTAAACCAGTAAAATTCTACCTGGAAGGGCTCCAAGACGTGTGTTTATACGAGGAAAGTGAATCATGAGCAATTCATCCAAAGACCCAGTGAATCAACTGAGTCAGTGCTTTGCTTCAAAGAACCTCCTGGCTAATGTCAGAGACAAACACGCCGAAATAACGTTCAAAACCCAGAGGGCGACTCTCCCCAGAACAAGGCCTAACTGCCCCAATGTCACTCGCAGGTGACTTCCTGGCAACACGTGCACCATGACAACCACAGCTGTTCCGTTTTAGTTCCCCGGACTCCTGACCCCATCGCCCCACTTCCTAAGGAGGCCTGGCTCCTTCCTGTTTAGAGTTCCCATGACTTCTTCCTCACTTCCTCTCCTTGAACAGGCCCTTCCTGGAGCCTGATCCTTTTGGCTTCCTTGCCCGGTTTCACATTTCCAGAGGATGGAGACGGTGCGTCCATGCTTTGTCTGAGATGAGGGTTCCCAAACCGCGTGACCAGCAGGATCTTCCCAACTGGCCCAAAGTGTGCGTCATACCAAAGTCAGGCTGTTGTTATTGTAAAAGTTATTTTTAAAACGCCTTTGACTCTACATACTTAAGTTCATCACCCACGTTATGTTTGTTCGTGACTACCTTCCGTGCTTTACGGCGTAGCAGGCATACTCTAAGCCGTTATTTTATTCCATTAAAAAAATCAGCATTGCCCCTGAGATCAAGTCTCCGCAATAAGCAGCTTCCTCTGCATCTGGTCTCAGAAACAGCTTTACCTCAGGCCACCAACTTAGCCATTCTGTGACTTTATTTCCTCATCTGTAGAATGGGAATAAGCCATCTCTGTCTCCCAGCGTGGATGGGAAGCGAACATGAGATAATATAGACAAAAGGCTTATCCCAGCACCTGGTTCAGAGCAAGGCCCCGCTGACGACAGCTGTCATTTGCATTATCATGTTTCTAGCTGTCGGTGGGTATATGATTCTGGGCACAAGTAGGCACACAGACAGGAAGTCAGGGTCAGGTTCTGCAGTAGAAAGACAGGAAAAGCAGAGCAGACTGGGAGCATCGGGTGCCTCAGCGACCCGGGTGGGGAGCCCTGGAGGACCTGGGGCAGATGTGGCTGCAAGTCGGGAAGAGCTTAGTGCCTTCCGAATGACCGTCTGTCCAGAACTTCAGTGCTTCACGGGGAGGGTCAGGTTTCCAGAAAGGTGTTTCTGTCCCCAAAGGCCTGAAGGTCTGGGCTAAGTGAGCCACTTCTGGGAGGAGAGAAACAGCAGGGAGCAACTCACAGGGGATCCCTGGGGACTTCTACCATAGAGTCCTTCTCACTGAAAGGTCTGGAACCCCTCAAAGCGATGGTGGGCAGACACAGCCCAGGCCGACACCTGGGCAGGCTCCCGTGAATCAAACCTGCAGGTGCCTGCTCACTGAGCTCCGCATTTTACAGTCCAGGAAACTAAAGCCCCGTGCGGTTCTGCACTTCTCAGAAGGTGCACGGCCCAGGGTGAACCCCCGTCTCCCCCACACCTCATCGGCGAGGGACCCCTCCTAACCTGCACCCTGTCACCCGGCCTGGATGCGACCCCTCCGGCAGTTCTTTCTGGCAGCCCCAGGAGGCCCCCAGAGGCAGATACGGGAGGAGACGCAGGTACCTCCTTCACCGCCTCGTCGGCCTGGGGCGCTGAGTCCCAGACCGGCTCCTCGCGGGCGCATCTCCTCCAGCTGCGCAGTCTGACGTGCGACAGGGACAGCACATGGACAGGGACCAGGCTCCCAGAGGCTGGCCTGGTGCCAAGCGTGGGGCAGGGGGAGGAGGGCAGGGAGCTCACACTCAGGACTATGTGGGGCAGGCAAAAGTCGGTTTACAGTTGCAATACATATAAAGACTATGATAACTAATAAATGACGCAGGAATCAACTCTGTGTTTCATGCACTCACCACGGTAAATCTACTTTGGCCAGCCCTGTCTGGCCCATTCCCAGGACAGCCCCCCAAGCCCACCAGCCCCTGAGAATGTGCAGAACCCAGGCGGAGCCAGCGCTGATTCATGGACCTAAGGACACCTGCTCATCACAGCTGCATCCCCGGCCACCACAGCTCCCACGCTGGGGGCGGGCTGGCAGGCGGACAGGTGAGGGATCTTTTCAAAGGTCTCGGTGGCAGGTGGCTGCCCCATAGGGCCCTCTGCTACAGCTCCCTGCACCCCCAGCCAGCGCCTCTCTGAAGCACAGCGACAACCAGGGGCAGGGCGGACAAGGGCCCGTGACTGTCCCCGCTGCAGCTGTCACCCGATGAAGTCGACGAGCACAAGAGACTCGCAGGTCTGTGACACAGCCAGCAATCCTCTCGACCATTTCCGAACACCCCTTTCATTATTCCAGGAGTCATGCAGACAAGTAACTAGGTTGAAGCTGGATTTCCCACTCAGCCTTGTCTGTGCCCCGAGGGTGGGTTTTCCAGGAGGGGAGGGGAAAGCCACTCCCTCCAGATGAGCTTCCTTGGTTTGCTGGAAAACACGCCCACTGTGGCAGCTCCTGGCAAGGATGCCCCGACAGCCATAAGGTGTAAAGCATTTCCAGGAAGCAACGTGCAGTCTGTTTTAAGACATCTAAGGTTAAAAATGAAAGACTGCCCTTTGCGCAGACTGGGGTGTACATGTCACAGACGTGGGCCCAGCTGAGGGCTTTAAGGCAGTGGAAGCGGAAAGAACACGTGACCTCCCGGCACCTGCCATGTGCAGAGCAACACGAGTGGTCCCTTCGTGATTTGATGGCAGCCCTGTGAGGTCAGCACTGAGATCCCTGAGCTGTATGTGGGAAACTGAGGCACAGCAGGGTTCAAACCCAGCACAGAGCCCCACAGCCAGCCAGCAGCAGGGCCCGCAGCTCTGTCTGGCTGCAAGGCCCTTGAACTTCCTCCTGCAGGACCACCTGAGATGGAACCTCAGGGAGAAAACTTCGCTGCAATTGAGACTCCAATAGCAGCAAGGCCAGCCTTCAGCCAGCCCACTGGCCACCTGCTCTCCCAGGAGCCACGGCAGGAGGTCATGGCTCTACAAGGGCAAGGCCAGCGATGCTCAACCCCTCATTCAAACCCACAGAGTACCAGCATTTCCACTCAAGCTGGTCCACTGCTGTGTCCAGCGCAGGGTGGCGGCCGCTACCGAGTTTCTACGCCAACAACTGAAGAAGCAAACTGCCAGCAGATCCCCAGAGCAGGACTCTTGCCATTTAGTGACATCACGACAAAAGGGGACATGAGGGCTTCCTTGTGTCCAGACACCAGGCTGGGGTTCACACGGCTTGTCCTGGGGCTGCACCATGGTCATCTAAGAAGAACGCACAGTGAGTCTCCCCATGTTGCAGACCGGGAACGCGGCCTGGAGAATTCAACGCCTCCCCAGCACGGGGCTTAGGGCGGCGGGTTCCAACCTCTTTCGTCTCACAGCGCACACAGCTAACGGCTAAAAGTCTGCGGCACACCAAAAAACACGTTCTATTTTTTGCCCACCTGACAAAAGAATTAGGTATGATTTTGATTCATTCACACCAGACAGCTGTTGTTGAGTTGGCTGATGTCATTTTTTCTTTATTTGACCATCTAAGGGAAAAGAGGTCAGTGACCCTGAGTGAATTAGTCAGGTACTACGTGTTTTAAAAACTCCTGCGGCACTCCAGTTGGAAACCGCTGACTTAGAGTGCAGGGGAGAGAGCTGGCCTGGGTAGCTAAGGGACCTGGGGACCCAGGTGGGGACAAGGCACCGGCCGCACCCCTCACCAGCGGCGGGGCTGCAGGCAAACCCTCACCACCTAGACCCTCTGCCTCTTCTCCTGGTTCAATGACCTCAGGAACCCAGGCACGTGATCAATTCCGTTATTCTTTTAGGACGCTTCTGAGGGTTCAAACCTCTGCACCAGCGAGCCTTAACTACCAGGAAAAAGGGACCCATGTTCAGCCTGGAGGCTTTAGGTTCCTGCACAGGTGGGGACCACAAAGACGGCAAGCAGATTCCAGCCACCTTCCAACAACTTCTCCTGAACACCGACAGGAAAGCGAAGGAAAAGACGTGACTCCCAGTGTAGTGCCCGGAGACTCCACACTAGGGCCCAAAGGAGCAGGGTGCCCTGTCCCCACCTGGGTCCCCAGGTCCCTCCCACCTGCTCCGGCGTGACTCGGGGGAGAGTGCGAACAGCAGAAGAGGCCCGACCCAGATGTCCTTCAGGACGGGTGAAGAGGGGACGTGTAGCTCACACGTTCAAAACCAAGTGCGGATAATGGTCCTGCAGATGTCCGGGGCGCCCACCACGAATAAATGAGGGGCAGCACAACTGAACGGCAGCAGCTGTGTCCTCCTCACCAGATGGCCTGGCTGATCTGAATACATTTAAACATTGTTTTATGCCCAGCGATAGGCAAAATAAGTACCCAGTTAACTCTTGAACAAGAAGAATCTCCTGAAAACCACTTCTTTGACATTTCTCTTGGATGGAAAGAGGATACGATCTGACTGGATTTCAGCGTCCTTGGGAGGGTTTGAGAACAAGGGGCAACGGAGTTTCTCCGGGATGTCACTTACGTCAGTGAGCGTTCCCTGTCTTCTCTCCAGACGGGCCTGGCCCTTCCAGGTCATCCAGACAAGTAATAGGTTGTTACTCGTCCAGACAAGTAACTAGGGGAAGAGGCCAGGACTGCACCTCCCACACCAACGCCAGCTTGGGCGTGTACACCCAGGGCTGTGGGGACATGTGCTGGCCCCCCCAGGGCTGTGGGGAGGTGTGCCAGCCCCACCCCCAATGCTGCCCCACCCACCCAGGGCTGTACAGAGGCATGTCAGGAGCTGCAGGGAGCTACAGTTTGAATCTCCTATCTTTACAATATGTAAACATTTGAACCACAGTTTTTAAACTAAGTTTCACTCGGATGTATCAGTAAGTGATACAACGTCTGAAGAGAGCTCCAGCTTGCCTTCCCAGCTGCAGGCTGCTTCGGGCCGGGGCAGGGCACCTGGTGGGAATTTATCTTCCGCCTTCAGGGTGCCCTGGAGGTGAGTTTAAGAGGCCCGCCACCGGGCTGGGGAGGAGAGTGACCCAGGCTGGACACCAGCTCTGTGGTAGGTTCTATGCTACCTTTCAACTGCCCCTGTCTTCAAAGCAGTGATGCAGATGGATGTAATGCTCCATTTTGCAGGTAAGCAAACTGGGGCTCTGAGCAGTGGAGCGGCTTGCCCTGCAGCGCACAGCGAGTCAGTGAGAGAGCTGGATTTTGACACGAGCAGAAGGCCAGCCTCCCCCTCTGCAGTGCAGGGAGGGCAGGACACCACAGTCCCAGTTTCCAGTCCTTGGGGGTGGGGCAGGGGGAGCGGTCCGATCTGCTCTCCACTCCTACACTGCCACCCTGCTTCCAATTTCACTTTCACAGAGCAAGTGTTACTTTTGTAACCACGAAGACAATAAAGATGAAGTAAACAAAATAAATGTTCGATAAAAAGGTGTGGCACACCAAAAATGGGGCTGAGCCAAGGCCGCCAGGATGGGAGCTCCCATCTCTGAGGCCCCGTCTTCCTCACCTGTTGAAAACCCCTGTGCTCTGGCCTCCCTCCCCAGACCAGGTGGCCCGGGGGTGGCAACGGGCTACAGACTGACCACACAGGCAAGAATGGCGGACTGACAGCCTTCATGCCAAGCGCCCAGTGGACGTTACGGCAGGGCCTCACCTCGTGCCCTTGTTTGTCGTTATCTTTTCATTAGTAGCATCCTCCCATCAGACTCTCAAATGCTCGATTGCCAGAAAGCCCCGGTTCCCTTCACCTCGGAGCGGCGTGCGGAGCGGCGGGCCCCGCCCTCTCCGCCCCCACCAGGGACCGGCCACCAAGCTCCCCGGCATGAGCACACGCCTTGATACACCGCACAGTCCAAGAGAGCGCCAGGGGCAGTGAGCAAAAGGGACAGTGGGCGCGTGGAGGACAACGTCTCGTGACCGCTCACCAATGCCAGTGAGCATCTGACAGCAACGGAGCCTGACCCTGCGCCCCGCACACAGCCCCGCAGGCGTGAGAAGGAGCATTGTCCTGGGGTGGCTGCCAGCAGCGATGAAACACCAAACCCGGGCGTCCCGGCCACCTGGCTGCTGCGTGCCCTTGGGCACCCCACTGTGTACCCTGTGCCTTCGTGTGCTCGTCTGTAGAATGGATGCAGCGGCAGAGTCTCCGGTGTGCAGGGCTGGGAGGATGAAATAGGATGATCCACGCAACAAGCCTGGAGGGTGCCCGCCTCAGTAATTGGCATCCGCACCCCCACCCCATCCACCTTTCCCTTCCTTCCCTCCCTCCCGTCTCTGCCTACCAGACCCCAGCTCAGCAGGGGGGCCTCCGGTCTGGAGTAGGAAGACCGGCCACTCCGGATGGAAGGCAGGAAGAAGAAAAGTAGCAAGGCCTTCGTGTCAGTGATGTCTGGACAAGACGGAAATGGGTCAGGACAGGAGCCCTTCCCCTCAGGGACATGGTGATGAAGACGCGGTGCCACCAGGACATGGGAGCCGAGAGCTGCTCTTCGGATGGGAGGGGAGACCCAGAGAAGAAACTCATTTTGAAAAGGGTTGTTTCAAACCCTCCTGTAGACTTTTAGAAAACGGACCCAGTGCCTGATGACCCCGCTCAACTCCGAAACCCAGACCCACGCGGATGCCCCATCCAGTGCGCGGACCTTAGATACGGCCGGTCTCCAGAAAGGGAAGTCACTTCTCTCTTCCAGGAAGCAGAGACATTTCTGAAAACGTTTGGAGATGTACGATTTTTTTTTCCAAAAAACGTCTCTCCGAGTTTCAATATTTGACACTCAAAAATATCATTCGCAAGGGTGTGTTCTCCAAGAACACCTCCGTCCACCCCATCCGGTCAGTGGGCAGGGGCTGCTGGCCCCGGGCAGAAGCCCCCTCTGCGAGGACGTAAAGTGGCGTGGGGGCAGGGGGAGAGGCGGCACGGGACAGAAAGGCAGATGGCTGAGCTGCAGATAAACAAAGCAAATTCCTCTCGGCACTAACCGCAGACAAAGCGGGATCTTTTTCACAAAGCCTGGGAAGTGTTCCTCGGGAAGGTCGGGACATGTTTACAGAGAGCCGACTTCCTCCCGGGTGAAAAAAGTCTCAAACTTTTTTTTTTTTATAAATGACTTAAAAGGTCCTTATAGGCAGCTGACTTCCTATCAAGAATGGCTCTGGTCTGTTTCACAAAAATAAATATTTGGCCGAAGCTCACATAGCTCCAAGCTCACGTCAGCTCAGAGTCCGTGAGAACTTCTCCCGACACCCCTAGCGCCCGTAGGGTGTCTTCGCCATCCCTCCCCAGGTCCAGGGGAGGCCATGGGGCCACAAAACGTCAATGAACTTGGAGCCCACGGGCCTGCACAGCGAGCAGAGGTGGAACACACCTACCACAGCAGCACTTAGAGCCCAGGGGACACCACAAGATCCTGCCACCAGCACACCAACCCTGGGACTTCGGTCACGGCACCTAACCTCTGAGCCCCTGGTCAGCAGCTGAGCTACAAATGGGACGTCCGCCCCCCATGAAGTGCTGCAGGGGATGAAGGGAGAAAGGGGACCGCGCCCCAGTGTCTGTGTCTGCACCTCTGGTCCTCGTCCCACTGCGTTGGTTTCTGTCTGTGTGTCCAGCTGCCTCTCCACACCACCGGCCTGCCTGGCCCATGAACTCCAGCCTACCCTCAGACGTCAGCCCAGGGGCCCCCACCAAAGCCCCGGCCCAAGTGAGGCCCCTCCTCCATCAAACCGCTGCCACAGTGCACCTTGGGGAGTGCCTGGCGCTTGGGCTGGCCTCCACCGGGACCACCGGGCTGTCCACTCCTCGAAGGCGGCATCTCCTTCGTCCACAGTTACAGGTGTTTCCCGAAGGAAGGAAATTACAAAGGGAGGCAGGAGACAGCCAACACGTGTGCAAATACAGCACAGCCGTCAACAGAACTCCCAATACATGTGTGTTTTTACTCTACAGGTGTTAAAATTCTGCCTGTCTACAATTACTTCCTAAGTCACTAAAATCCCATTTCCGGCCACCGATCGAGCCAATAGCTGGCCCTGGCTCCACCGTGGGACTGTTTGGTGGGCTGGCCCCAGGCTCCATGGGCCTGAGTTTCCTGACACTCCCAGAGAGCCCCCGGACTCCCCCTCAGTCCTGCGGGAGAAGAGAGCAGGGCCCCGAGGGCTGTGACCGCGTCCCCTTCCCGCTGACCCCAGGCGCACCTCCTGCCTATGTTAGCTTTCCTACTCAGGGAAACACCACAATGATCTGTCTTAGTTAATGATGGGATTCTTATTTGTAGTCAGAAGCTTTGTTTTTTTTTTCCATTTTGTTTTGTTTTTACCCATTCTCAGTTCTTATACACCTTTCAGGCACATTTCTGAAGGCACTCCACCAATGCAATATTTTTATTCCTCACCTGAGGATATGTTTATTGGTTTGAGAGAGAGAGGAAGGAGGAGAGAGGGAGAGAAACATCAGTGTGAGAGAGACACATCAATTGGTTGCGTCCCATACACGCCCTGATGGGGAACTGAACCTGCAAACTTCTGGTGTATGGGACAAGGCCCCAATCAACCGAGCCACCCGGCCAGGGCTCCATCAGCACAATTTTTCAAGACCAAGTTCAAGACAAAAGAAAAGGAAAAAAAGTCCTTCTTCCTTTTGGATCATATTCCTTTCTTTCCTGTAAATGAAATTTGGAAATGTTTCAAAAACATCAAGTATTCAGAGTCAACTAAAATTCCAAACGACCTTTCTTCTTCTCTTTCTTTTCTTTCTCTTTTTTTCTTTTTTCTTTCTTTCTTTCTTTCTCTTTTTTTTTTGTCCCCTTAGCTACCTTCCCCTCTTCTATGCTCCAGAAGATAAAACTACCAATTACCTACAAAATGAAATGAGCTCCTCCGTTTAATTAATTTGAGGGCTTCGCCGGTTTTTACAAGTGGGGAAAACCAGCATTTTGGGTTGCAGAGTTAGCCGTGGCGTTACGGAGGGCCAAGGCTGGGAGAGCCCTGCGTGTCAACCAGCTCCGCTCCGTCCCCGCCGGGATCCGGGTGGGGGTGGCGGAGAAGCAAGAAATGATGCTTCTGGAGCCTCTTCAGCTCTCAGGCCACGGGCTGGGACTCAAACCCAGGGGTTCCTGCCCGCCCCCCACCGCCCCTACGGCCAGGACCTGCTCTGTCCCTGCCTCGGTGTCCTTCCTGAGCCTCTCCCCCGCCCCCTCACATGACATTGGCAGAAAGAAACAAATTTACGCCGTCCCAGAGCAATCTGGGGTTATTTTCACGTCCCGAGGACAAAGGTTACGACATGGCTGGACCGCCTGTGGTTGACTCAGTTTTTCTGAGGGCTGCACACCCCTTTCTGCTGTTGTGAAAACTTGAGCAAATATGAATGACTAGGAACAAATCCCAAAGGTGCTTTACCCTAGGAATGGCCAACAGCATTCACTTTGCAATTTAGAAAGGAGATGGAGAGCTTTCCACGTGGGCGGGGGCACACCTACCTGACTCCAATCACCTCTCTCCCAGTGGGGGCTAGGGGGTGGAGGGGCGGTATCAGCACAGCCCCCCGCCTCTGGGACCTGCCCTTCCTCTCTGCCCACAGCTGTCTGAGACCTGGCAGGGCCCCTGGGGGACATGAAGGCAGGACTTGTGTGAGCACACACCATCAGTTCAGCCTCCTCCCTTTGTCCCCCTCGCCCCCACCCCCACTAAGACCTGACCCACCCAAGGAGCTTTGCGGCTGGAGCGGAGTGGACGTCTGCACATCCCTGCATGACTGGCTGGGCTTCTCAGAGCATCGCCGGGCACCGGCCCTGATCCCGAGGGACACAGTGACAGCACCCCAGACGCCACATTCTGCCGGGGCCAGGACTCCTGCAGTAAGCCTACGTTGAGCCTTTAAAATGCTTGTTGGGGATCTCAAAGAAAGAATGAGGCACACCTTTCAAAGGTAGTGTGAAACTCTTCGTTATCATCTTGTATGGCCATTTTCTGGCCAGTAATTTGCAGTCAGTGAAACTGCTGGCATCTTCCTTGTTCAGACCCATCTGCTCGGTCATCCGTGCTAGGCCTTGAGGAGGGACCCAAAAGAGGGCACGCTTCTGCCCTAAGACCAGTGGTCCAGCTGGGCAGAGAAGCCACCGGAACTGAACGTCAGAACCGAAGCTGGGTGCCTGGGAGACGTTTTAAAGCCCTTGTTTCCCAGGTAAGGTGGTCAGTCAACCTGCCCCACATCCCAGCTGACTGTCAAGTCTGACATCGGGGCAGCAAAGGTGGGTGTGTTCGCAATGAAGCCCACAGACAGGAGCCGCATCCGCCAAGGTCTTTCGGCAACTTGAAATGTCCATGAATATCATTTCCCCAAGTGGAGTTGGGTTCTCAACTTTCATTAAAGGTTGTGTCTAAACGTGTAAGGTGGAAATGATGTATTGAGATACTTATCCAGATACTTAATATCGAAACTCACAGAATCTTTGCCCCGATTAGCGAACTCACTGAAGCAAACAAATGAGCATATGGCTAATTCCAGGACCAGCTGCCGCCAGGTCTCACTCTCTCTGGGGTCAGAGGCAGAGTGGGCATGGGTGGGGGGTAGACACCAGCCTCTGTGAGAACCCGCGGGAGCGGGGGGTGGCTTTGAGCACACGGCCGTGGAGACAGCCCGCCCCCAAGCCCCTCAGGTCCCATCTGAAAAACGGGATGAAGGCGGTCCTCTGTCATCTGACGGAATGGCGGGGACAGTGCTGAGCATGGTGCCAAGCACTCTCCTCACCTCCGGTCCCACTGCCACCTGCTCCTCGTGTCTGTGCTTAGCTGACCGGTTGGGGATGGCTCTGGTCCGGTCTGCGTCCCACACTGCCGGGCCCCATTCTGGCTTCTTCTAGAAGGCTGGCCCACCGAAATGCCTCCGAAACGAATTCCTTCCCCGTCCGCTACAGCAACGGAGCCTTCACACTCTGATCCAGAAGAAGAAGGTCCAGACGTTGTGGCAATGCCTCTGAGTCTGTTTCCGGAGAATCGCCCTGCACTTCCAAACCATTCTGCTCTCATTTCGCCTGCCCCGATTGCCTTGCTCTTCAATACCAATAAATAATGGGAAAGCCAGAGGAAAAGTTATTTTTAAATAGGACCTTGCCTCCGGCCTGCGAACCTAAGGGTCGCTGGTTGGATTCCCAGTCAGGGCACATGCCTGGGTTGCAGGCCAGGTCCCCAGTAGGGGGCCCATGAGAGGCAACCACACATTGATGTTTCTCTCCCTCTCTTTCTCCCTCCCTTTCCCTCTGTCTAAAAATAAATAAAATCTTTAAAAAAATAAAATTAGACCTCGCCTTGTGAACAAGGGCAAAACATTCCATTTATTAAAATGAAAGACCAATTTGAACGATACAAACAGCATCGTTCTTACTTTAGAACATTAGGTCTGACGGTACTGGGGGCCCCAAGCCCAAAAAGCAAGCTTGGCAAGGAGACAGTCCGGCCTGGGAGGAAAGTCTCTAAACAACTATGAGCACATCCCACTGAGCTAAGCAGCAGTCAGACGTGAGTGGGACGCGGCCAGTCAGCGTGGGGACTCTCTCAGGAGGGGACAGTCGGTACCCCTGCACAGACACCCAGTCAGCCTCGTGCCCCGGGGGGCCCCTCTGTGGGATGATGAGTCTGAGCTTGACCAGGCAAAGGTGCAAATTCCCTTAAACCAACATCCCATTTCAGTCCCCACATCCCCTCACACCACCAAATACAGGGAGAATCAGGTTCAACTGAATTCTGCAAGTTTAACTCTAGAACAAACCAAGGTCACCCAGAGCATAAATGCAGAGGACTTGGTGAAGTTCAAGTGGATCCCTGCCACTCTCAGACCCGAGAGGCTGAGCGGGGTGGATGAAAATGGGTGGAGGGGGCATGGTCGATCTAACACCGCTGGCCCTGGGGGGTGAGGTGGGGGAATCCAGGGTCTCTGGCATGTGTCAGGGTGCCCTCCACCCCAAGACAATGCAAGGAGAAGCACGAACAAGCAGTGGGCGGGGCCTGTGGCTGGGAGTAGGAAGGGCACTAGTTTGTGGTTTCAGGTTGTAGAATTTGAGTCACGGACTTTAAAGAGGCGCACAAAGCAAAGGACCAATGAGCCAGCCCCGTGCCCCCCACAGACCCCTGCCGAGGGGTGCCTGAGCACAGAGCCAGCCTGAACCCCCCATCTCACGCCCCGCCCAACCAGCCAGCTCAGCCATGCAGACCCAGACCCCAGTTCCCCCAGAGAAGGGGCCCAGATGTCCCTGACTTTGACATGTCCTGTTCTCCCGGGCCTGACCAACCAAGCTTTGTGCCTTAGGCTGCATTAAATGTGGGAAATAATAAACGTGAAAGTCACCCAAAAACAGGCATTCCCCACAGCTAAGTTCCCTGTTCGGCCTCAGCCACGTGGCCCCAGCTGTTTCCTGGGATGACAGGAAAGTGCTGATGTCTCCTGGGGTGCAGTCAGGAGCAAATGACATAGAATGACAGACGCCATGCTTGGGAGACAGAAAAGCTCCCCAAGGCGAGATATCTCTTTTCAGTGTGCACAGTAGAGACAGTTTTTAGGAGAAAAAGAAAACCTGGCACTTGGAGTTTCAGACTAACGTACGGCCTTGACCCTGAGTTCCTGACTGCCGGGTCCAGGGCCTATCCACTTGGTGTAATTCAGGGAGGCCAATCCCCCCACCTCCAAGGGCCAAACTTGGCCCTCAGATTAAGACAGCATGTTCCCAACTCACCCATTCAGCGAAGCATAACACCCCTACTATGTGCCAGGCCCAAGTGTAGAGCAAGAACACGGCCATGAACAAAGCAAGGCCAGCGGCCGGCAGAGCTCTCAGGCCAGTGAGAACAACACCCGGAACCCCACAGAGAAGATAATGACAAGTCAGATGGGCTCCAACTGCGGGTGAGAATGAGCTGCTGCACCCGAGCACCTGCCGTCACACTGCTGCGTGCACCCGAGTGTCACCACCTGCCACCCCTGCGCAGACTCCCTGGAGTGACGCCCACCGCTCCTCCAGAAATGGTGGGGCCAAAGCGGGGGCAGAAATCAACCCCGGTTCACTGCCTGGGGCACATTTCTGTGACTTGGTGATTGGAGGGGCTGCACCCCATCGGAGCAGAGATTTCAATGAAATCAAATTTAATTTCAGATTCGAGGCCACGGTCTCACCCTGACGGGTGACCAGTCCTGTCCCACTTGCGTGTGCCTGCCGTGTAGTGCAGAGTGAGAGGCATGCCCATGCGTGTTCTGGGGCTTTCTCCCTCGCGTGGGGGTCAGCGCCTGTACTCATTTTCAAAGGCACCGTCTGGAGAGGGTGGAGGAAGGGCAGGGCCCCAGAGCGGCTCCCTGAGGCATTCCCGGTCGAACAGGAGGCTTGATGCCAAGCACGGGGCCAGGTGTGTCCTCAGCCCGGACCCCTGGTCCCAGGTGAGCGAGCCAGTGGGGGCACCGTGGGGGCCTTTCTCACCCCCTCCGATTCCCCGCACTTCGGCTCCAACTGCAGCAAGGAAGGGAGACCCCTTCCGCTCACCGGTTCCAGCAGAAAGCAAAGGTGGGCCACATACCCAAGTTCAAGTGTCCCAGGTAAAGCGTTTTCACATATTTTATTCCACCCAATATATCCCAAATATGATCATTTCAGTACATACTCAGTGTCACCATTCCTAATGAAATAGTTTGTGCTATGGTTTCACACAGTCTTCAAAAGCCAGTGTGTACTTCACGGTGATAGCACATCTCAATCTGAACGCTAGATTTTCATCAAAAACTTACAATCAAAAAAGGAGTTCCATGCCCAGGCGGCACCAAACATCCTTAAAAGTTTTCCACTAACCGAACTGAGAGTCTGTTTGAAGTTAAATTAAGATTCAACGCAAGTTAAAGTTTCAGTTCCTCCATGGTCCTAGTCACATTTTACGTGTTCACTGGCCACATGTGGCCGCTGTCACCATAGTGAGCAGGGCAGATACAAAGTGTCTCCACTGTCACAGGAAGTCCTACCGCACAGGGCTGCAGGGGACCATTTCTTATTTCCTTCATTTCCCTCCTTACCCAGCCTCCCAAGGAAAGGCACTGGCAGTCCCTGGGTCCCCACACTGATGCACATCCGGCCCTCCCCAGATGCCCACCTCTCTTGCGGGCAGGGGGCAGGTGAGCAGTCACCACAGGTGACGTTTGAGCCTCCAGCCCAGGGCCTCAGATCTTCCTTCCTTTCAGGCCTCCCTTACCTATCCGGCCATGGCTGTGGCCGCAAGCCAGGAACTGACGGAGCCAGGAGGGAGTGTACACCTTGGGCCTCAGCCAGGGCTGGCCCCAGGGGGCTCTGCTCAGGGACAGCGTGATCCCCTCCCCTTCAGTTTCCGGTCTGTCTCAGGGAGACCAGCACACCTGCACTCCGAGGTCTTATCAACATTCAGGGACCCAGGAAACGCCACCTGCCTCGTTCCACTGCTCTGGGCCCCGGTCACACTGAACATCAGTCACACGTGAACGCACATCAGTTCAGGTGGGGAAGGAAAGTTACCGGTGTAATTGCCAAATAAAATCCCTCAGACCGAGCCATAGTGGCAGCAGCCCCCTTCCCCCAGCCCCCAGGAGAGAAACCCCAGCCCCAAGCTGGGGTACAGAGCCTGGCTTCCAGTGAAACGGGACCATGGGTTGCGGGACCCCAGCAGGGACAGCGGCATTCTTCTGGGGCCTCAGCGAGTAGGGAGAAGGGCCCTTCTCTGCCTTTCGTGCCGCAGGAACCTACAGGAGCAGCAGCAGCTGCTCCCCAGGGCCTTCCCCTCTGGGGCAGGAAGCAGAGGGGAGCTTTCCAGGCTCTTACTGTGTCCTTGCAGAGCCTCATCCTCCGCCGGTGGGAACAGGACTCGGCACCATCTCTGGGAAAACCGTCAGCACCGCGGGAGCTGAGCCCGCTCACCCCCAGGACCCGCCGCCTGCCCTGAGGCGTGTGCCCCACAGAAATCTTCTGAATGCTTGTCAGCGACCCAAGCTGGAGGGCTCTGGGCACGGGCTTCCCAGCCGAGACCTCGAAACTGGCTGGTGCCCGTCCCCAGCCGAGCGGATCCTACAACTGAGCGTGAAAAATGCATAGACTACGGCTACAAGGAACACCAGGAAGAATCTCAGACAGAGAATATGCTGCCTGGCTCTGTTTTTACAAAGTACAGGGAACAGGAGAAACCGGCTGAGGCCCCGAGGAGGTAGGGACAGTGATTTCCCTTGCCTGGCGGGGGAGGGGAGCGGTGGGGGGAAGCAGACAAGACAGATTAGATCTCTCTCTCTCTCTTTTCTCTTTTGTTAATGCGTTGAAATTTTTTCCCCGATAGCGTTAAACCAGATGTATTACTTAAGTTATCTCAGACGCCCACACCAAGTGATAAAAATATTGTGAGCTTTATTCCTATTATTTTTCTTTTCCAAATAAAAATGCCTGCGGATGTCTTAACAGAGAAAGGAAATAAAACCAGCTTCGGCCCGCCTGTAACGGTGCGACACGCGCTGTTCCCAAGCGCTGAACGGTGGGGCAGGGGGGCCGGGATCTGCCTGCAGAGGTGTGGGCGCCGCACCGCCTGCCTGGCCCTGACCCCGAGCTCAGCACGGGGCGCCGTGGCCGCTGGAACCATGGGTGCCCGACTGGCTCTCTCCCCTCAGCCAGGGGGTACAAAAGGCAAGTTCTTTCTTCCCCAAGCGTCCCTGACCCACCAACTTGTGACAACGCAGTCCCCACGTCCTGGCTCCCTGGCCTCTCAGTCTCCAGTGGCCTCTGCACACCGAGGACAAGGCAGGAAAACCCAGTGGCGGCGCGCAGGTCCCTCGAGACAAGGCTCTGCCAGGTCGGACGTGGACAGCTTTCCTTCCGTGTTCTAGCAGAGTGTCTACCCCCCTACCCCACCCCATACAGAATAACATTCCTCCTCATTCAGGACTCCCGGCTCCAATCGAAAGCCCGGAAAGTCCTGGCTCTCCTCGGCTGAACTGCCCCCCTCTCTGGCTGATGGCCCTGGACGCTGCCTGTCGCTCTTCCATTGGCTTCCAGAGGAAAGGCACCCGCATGGCAGGTGCCACTCCCAGCTCACCGTGCAGGGAGAAAACGGAAACTTAACCCAAAGCAGAGGCGGCTCACCCATGCCCTGCAGCCCCTTGTCCAGAGACAGGATGCTCTGGGCCTTGGGGTTTTTCTTTTTCTTTCATTTATTTTTATTTTAGAGAAAGGAGAGGGATGGAGGAAGTGAGGGAGAGAAACACGATGTGTGAGAGAAATATCGACTGGTTGCCTCTTGCACAACCCCCACCTAGGGGCCTGGCTAGCAACCCAGGCATGTGCCCTGACTGGGAATCGAACCGGTGACCTTTTGGTTCCTAGGCCAGCGCTCAATCCACTGAGCCACACCAGCCGGGGCTGCACTGGGGTGTTTCCTCACCAAGACACACTGTGTACTCTGCCCCTCAACTTTGCACACTGACTTTCTCCACAGTTGGAAAATGACTAGGGTGACCTGCAGTGGCCCTGAAATCCTGGACTCTGTCTAGGAGGCGTCCATTCGGCCGGGAGGACAGAGCCAAAGTACTGGGCACTGAAGATGGAAGGCTGAGAGGGAGGGGGCCACCCCCCCACCGGCAGCGACTGAGCCACGGGGTGCAAACAGAGACAGCACGTGCCATGACTAGGGGCTGCAACATCACTTTGTCAGCCTCTTACACTTTGCACGACTTTGGGTTTACACACACACACACAGACACAGACTCTAGCAGGGTTTTAAATTTAGGCTTTCTCTTTTCCTCTGAACTGAGCTTAGAGCATATTGGTCCTTCCACCCGTCCACTCAAAAGAGCTCACAAGAGGATTTTTCCAGATTCCTGATGCCTGGAGCCTGAGGAAGCCACATGAAATCCCACAACAGACAAGGACGATCACCCCATGAACCAGTTCGGCTCAACAAGTCTCTCCTAAGTGTGGACGGGGGTTGGGGGCGCCCTGGCAGACCCCTCAGGGCACAGCAAGGTGATGCTGCTGCAGCCACCCTGCCCTCTGGCCACTTAAGAGTCCACTGCCGACCCAAGTTGCTATCACACATCACACAGATGCCCAGGAGCCTGGTTACGGGGCCTGGTGCTCAGAAGGGCCTGTACTTGGTTTAATGCTCTTTGCTGTCCTTGTTTTAAACTCTTAATTTTTAAATGCAGGGCTCACATTTTCATGTTGCGCTAGGCTCTGCAAATTATAGAGCCAGTTCTGGAAACACCTGAGGCGTTACGTAATCAGGATGAAAAGGAGAGAGAAATCATACCCAGGGAGCTTCCCTTATTCCTGGTATGTGTAACCAGCCAGGGAACAAACACTTAGAAAATGGCAGGGACCACTCCCGGAGCCTTCAGAATCAGAACCTTCCGCTCTGCACCAGGGATGCGGTTAGCAAAAGCACTTTCCATTTATCATCCCTCAGATCTATACCAGTACCTTCCCTAATGCAGCTCTGCCTGATGAGTCAAAACATATGGGGCCCTTTAATTTACAGTGTTAATGTGATTACACATTCACCCCGGAGTCTGGCTGCCGCCCCCGCACTCAAGGCAGGCGGGTCCTCGGAATTTACTACCTGAAGCACACGCCCCTCCGGCCCCTTCAAATGGGAAAATCTTTACCTTTGGTGACTGATGAGCTCATCCCACACCCTGAAAGGAAAATTAAGCCCTTGCACACGTGTCCTGCTCTGTTAGTTTTTACAACTCATCCCTGGGACGGTGCAGTTTAAACACCGTTTACAAACAAGCTTGATTTTAACCTTGGTTTATGGAGACTGCAAAATCAATTAAGTACTTGCTGACGATGCCCTCGCAGGGCGTTCTGGTGGCATCTCCCAATTAATGCAGCTCACGAGGCTGAGAGGGAGCTGCTCCACCCAACGCCTCCTGGTTATTTAAGCTTCACTCTGACCCGCAGCTGAGTGCAGGGGCTCAGATGCAGCAGGCGGCACGGGGAGTGTGCATCTTTAGGAAATCAGTTTGTAGGCAGTTTAATTAAAATACACCGGAGCATATGTCCATTGGAACTGAGGACCCATTAAACCAAATTAGGCAGCCAACACCTTCCCAACCTTAAAGGTACCTAAAGGGACAGGGTAGAAAATTCCCTCAGATCTTTGTGTGTTTCACTGGTGCAACTGCTTTCACCAGGGAAACCAACCACACTCGGGAATGGAAGTGACAGATCTTCTCGGCCACGCCCCTTGTGTTGAGGAAAGAGACACAGAGAAGGCAAGTGAACAGTCCCAGAACATGGCGCAGTCAGTTAGAACTGGGACCGGAAATGTCCAGGCCTGAACCACGGACGGCAGTCCAGCAACCTCTGAGATCAGACTGCCAGGGTGACCCTCTCTAGCCTCAGTCTTCATGTCTGTATAATGGGCATGGTGATGGCCATCTATCTTAAAGGTTAATGACATAATGTAGGTAAAAACTAGCACAAGCACTCAAACGTTGATTACTGTTATCAGAACTCATTTCCCAATTCCCTGCCCGATATTCTGTGACACCAAACTGTTCTCGGTGCTTCCTTATCCCCAGGAACCCCTCGGATGGGGAAGGAGGTTATCTGTGTACACACACCCAGGATGACACCCCCCCAAAGCATCACGTGCTTATGTGGGACACATGGAACGCATAAATCACGGGCCTTCCAGGATTTATTGACCTGATGGAAATGAATTTTAATTGATGGCCCACGGGAAGGGGTCCAAAGACAATCTAAAAGATAAATGACAACACTGAGGTCCGTGAGATTCTAAAACGCTTCCAGAGTGCCGCAGATCCCCAAGTTGAATCAACCTAGAAGGCAGCAGAATACGGCCTGGAATTAGCTCACGGTGCCCGCGTCCACTTCCTGATCTCGAGGACCATTCCCTGGCCATGGGGACGCTATCGCCGTGGGAGGCTGGTCGAGGAGTACACTGCCCTGGGAACTATCCCTGCAGCTTCTTGCGAGTCTGAGGTTATTTCAGAATAAAAAGCTGAAATGGAACGAGGTGGTAACATCTCAGAGTGCCAAAAGATTAAGGGGATTCTTGGCAAGTTGCCAGCACGCCAATACAGTCAGTTTCCAGACGCCGTGGCCCCACGGGAATGTGGGAAGAGATGCTGAATGAGCATCTGGAACGATTCTAAATCAAGCTACTCTGAAAGCAAAAAGTTTCTCTTATTTCTCCACTTCCTAAAACACGGGAAAATTTATTTTTTGCTCATTGTTTAAAAATGAATCATCAACAGCATGAAATGGAGATGTGTATTGCTACAACTGATAAACATTTATTAGGAAACCTTCGCCATGTTACACCCTTAAGGAGGTCCAGAAAGGACCAGAGAGAAGTTTCAAGTTTATGAAAATTATTGGCAGAAACAATCTGTTGAGGCTCTACTTTGTGTTGGATCGACCAGTTGGCCGTTGGGCATCATTCCCAAGAAGAAAAGGCTATCATTAACCTGCTATTAACATGGAGTGACTATATGCTGGCGGAGTAGTCCGGAGTACATGAAAAGACTGAGGAGGTGGAGGACCCAGGAGGCCAGAGGACCAAACAAGCTGTTCCCACAAAGACCCCAGTCCCTGGGTGATGGCAGGACCTGGGGTGGGGAGGCCACCTGGGGGTCCATTCTAGGAGGAAGGGAGATGATTACAAGAAAGGGACAGTGAAGGGCGGGGCCCTGGAGGAGCTGAGGGTCTCACAGACAATTGGGAAAGAAACATCCAGGGGTGGGATGGGGAGGGGGAAGACCCTCCACCTGAGACGGAAGTCAGGTCCTGAGGAAGGGCTGGGACTCAGTCACTCGGTCAAGGCCAGGGCAGGAAAGCAGTGCTCAAGGAAGGGGCCACACCAGCACAGGGGTTTGCTATGCCCTAGTCCCTCTCCAAAGGGTCCCCTCTCCCCGAACCAGGCAGCCTGCAATTGTCACTGAATTCAAGTTGTCAGTGGCAGGCTCACCTTTAGGATTTCACTGTTTCAGTCTTGTGTTTCTGAGCGTGGTTTCAGCAGCCCACCGAAGACTTCTCCCTCAAGCATGTGCTTCCATAAAAATAACCTCTCTTCACCAGCCAAACCTTAAGTGAGAAGACGGGGAGGATGGCTTTCCCTTCGTTTCTCACTAGCTCTGTGTTCTGAAAGCGCACCAGCCAGGAGCCGGCCAGCACTGGGCTCATGTTCTTCACTCAGAGACAAGACAGGAAGAAGATGGCACTGCAGATGCTAATCTAAAGGATGCACAACAGGGAAGAATGGACATCAAC
>PVJI01024364.1:0-21937 GCA_004026765.1 Micronycteris hirsuta
TGAAGCAAAGGGTCGCCGGAAAGGGTTGCCAGTTTGATTCCTAGTCAGGGCACATGCCTGGGTTGCAGGCCAGGTCCCCAGTGGGGGCCATGTGAGAGGCAACCACACATTGATGTTTTTCTCCCCTTTTTCTCCCTTCCTTCCCTTCTGTCTAAAAAAATAAATAAATAAAATATTTAAAAATCGAAACCAGTTAAGAATAAGTATTACCCTTTAAGTGGTAGCATAAAATTAAAGTTTAAAAAAATAAAAATTGTATCTATAGCTAAGGTGCACATGATTTAATATGCATATACCTGCTGAAACGATTGCTGCAATCAAGCTAATTAACATATCCATTTCCTCAACCCAAAATAGTTACCAATTTTTTCCTTTTTCTTTTTTTTTCCCCTATGGTGAGAGCACCTGAAATCCAACCTCTTAGCAACTTTCCAGTATTAAATCCAGTGTTATTAACTGTCATCATTATGTTGTCAGCGCTCTCGACTTACTCATCCCACACAACTGCACCTTCGTACCCTTTGGCCAGTGTCTCCCCATTCCCCCTACTCCGCGCCCCTGGCAACCGCCACTCCACTCTCTGCTTGTGTGTATTTGATTCTTCTAGATTTCACATATTACTGACATACATTAAAAATTTTTTTCATCTGGCTTAATTCACTTAGTATAATGTCCTTCAGGTTCATCACTGTTGTCACAAATGGCAGAGTATTCTTTTTTAAGGCTAAATAATAAATATTCTATTATCTATATTTACATATATATAATACCACCATGTCTTTACCCATTTATCCATTGATAAACCATTAATTTATGGTTGTTTTGTTTTCATTTTTTGGAGGCACCAAACCTCCAAACTGTTTCCCACAGAGGCTGCACCAATTTACAGTCCCACCGACAGCCTCCAGGGGCACCTTTTCTCCACGTCCTGTGCACTGCACGTCATCTCGTGTCTCCTGGATGACAGCCACCCGAACAGTGTGCGCTGGCGTGTCAGGAGGTGGTTTTGGTGCATTTCCCTGCTGGTTAGTAATGTCTATGTAGGTGTTTCCCTATTTTTTAAATTGTATTGTTTGTTTTTGACACTGAGTTGTAGTTCTTTATATATTTTGGATATTAATCCCTATCAGATATATGGTCTGTAAATATTTTTTCCTAGTCCGTAGATTGCCTTTTCATTTTATCAACTGTTTTCTTTGCCACATAGAGGCTTTAGCTTATCTTTGCTTTTGCTGCCAGAGGTTTTGTTGCCATACAAGTGACAGCTTTTGAATTAGGGCTGTAGGGGGATGAAAAAGCTTGCCAGTTGAACAAAAGAACTTGGAGGTAGGAAGGGAATTACAACCAGAGGGATCAGCATGTGTGAGATGCAAGCCAGTAAGTTCATGAGGGAGCTGGCGAATGGCCACTTTTTTAGAGTAACTGGGCCAGGGGAGACCGGGCCAGAAAGGCAGTCAGAACTTATCATGTTAAGGAATTTGAACTTTGTTCCATAGATAAAAAGAAAATGTTGAAGATTTTACAGCAAAGAGATCATAGAATCACATTTTTTTCCTAGAAAAATGAAGTCTAGGGCAATTTGGAGGCGAAAGGGCCAGAGAGACCCGCTAGGTGAACACTGCATCACACAGGGTGTGGCGCAGACCTAAAGGGGTGATGCAGACACAGGGCAATGTTTGCTGAATTCCTGGCCTGTGCCAGCCGTTTTGCACGTGATGTTTCATTTAATGATCCCCAAAACCTGAGGTCAAAGAGGTTAAGTAATTTGGCCAAGAACAGTCAGAGTAAGTGTTACACAGTAATTATTTGAATCCAGGGCCATGCAACTCTAAGCCCACTGTGAGTCACAGTGGGGTCGCAGGGGCTGGAGCAGGACTATGAGGGGGCCAGAGGGTCCCGGAGGCAGCATTGTCTGATAGCCAGTTGGACACAGTGGGCAAGGGTGACAGGAAGGATAACAGCTGATGTTAATGATGAAAATGATTTCTAGGGGAAGGAAAGAATTGGGGAGGTAGAGAAAATAATGATTTAGTTAACAGGCTCTGCGAATTTGGTTTGGTTGGCTGGGTGTGTGAAACACCCAGGACAAGATATCCAGTGGGCAGTGTGGCTCCAGAGTTCAGAGGAAAGGTCTGGGTTCAAGTTTGGAACTGGGCTGCTGAAGGCATGAAGGTGTTTACTCCGTGAGTGCTGAACGAGAACAGACGTGGCTAGGGCAGAATCCCAGACACACTAACACTGAGAGGATGATGGAGAAGGGGGAGTTCATGAAACAAGGGGAAAGAGTCCTAAGAGAGCAGTGTCACGGGGAGCCAAGGTCGGGCCATTTCAAGGTGAATGATGAGAACTACCAAGTACTGCATCAGAATTCTGGAAGGAGGCCTGCAAAGATTCCCTGGGATTAAAGAATGAGGTTACCTTAGTGACAGCAATTTCCGTAGACTGGCAAGAGCCAGCCTTCTGGGGATTAAAGAGTGAGTGGTGGGAGAGGAAATAGACATAGAATAGAGATTATTCTTTCATGAATTTTAACCCTGGCTGGGTAGCTCAGTTGGTTAGAGCCTCGTCCCTGTACGCCAAGGTTGTGTATCTCTGGTCAGGACCCGTATGAGAACCAACCAATGAATGCGTACATAAGTGGAACAACAAATTGATGTTTCTCTCTCCCTCTCTCCCTCCCTCTCTCTAAATCAACAAAAATAATTATGAAAAAAGAAGAATTTTCGTGAATGAAGATGGTAGCAGTTAACGTTAACGAGCGCTTACTATTTGCCATGCACTGGGCTAACAGTTCACACTCATTTTCCAGGACGATCCTTGCAGTGCTCCTGGGATGTCGGTACTATTATTATCCCCATTTTCTGATGAGGAAATTGTAGCCGAGAGAGTATAGAATAGTTAAGTAATGTACCCAAGGTTACACCACAAATAAATAATAGAACCGAGACTCGTGAGTCTTCCCAGTTCAAAGCTGGTACAGTTATAGGGCTGTGGTCGGGTTCCGAGCCCGTGGATAAGCAGTGGGGGGAAAGCCTTGCAGTGAGGAGATGGACTCATACTGCCTCTTTGTATCAAAGAGAATAATTGATAGAGCAAGATCTAAAGGATGGATATTAGATCACATTAAAAATAAGAGTGCCTTGTTTAGAACATTCCTTTGTCACAGGCCAAGACACAGGAGAGAAGAATCCATGAATCTGTACCCAGGTGTCAGCTAATGTAGCGTCTTTTTTGAGATGTAAGTGAAATTGGCTTCAGTCTCCATTTCACATCCGTTTGGGAATTTCAATGCCAAGATTTTTGTTAATTCCTGGAAGCTCATCTTACGGTGTCTTTGGTTTTTGAGTTTCTGCTTCCTCTAAATTCTTCATCTCAGTTGTAACTCAATTCTTATTCCTTGGTTCCATGCGGACCCAGTTGTAAAACTCAGGCCTGCCTCCTCCCCCAACTTTCCCCCTTGATTTTACCCCAAACCACTCACATGAGGCATTCATGCATGTGTCCGACATTACTGAAGACTTAGGGGATTTCAGATCCTTAGCAACACAAACATCGTTAAGTCCAGTAATAGATATTTCTGTTTCAAACATGCTTCCAGCTCCCCCATCGCTGGGACTCTCTCCTTAAGCTTTAACCTCCCACGCTGTTATTTGAGCCACGTCTCTCTTGACCACCCCCTCCCATTTCCTCTCCTCTCTGCTCTCTTTCAGTGCTCATATTCTTGGTCTTTTTTTTTTTTTTTTTTTTAATGTGAAGTGTTTAGCTATCTCTTTGTTTCACAGTTTTATTGTAAGTCAAACTTTCTTCTTCTATACTTCAACTGTCATATCAAAGTAGTTTCCTCAATAACGCATTTTCTATCCCTAAGAGGAGCTCTGGCATCTGCTACTAAAATAATAATTATTCTCCCCAGTACTTATAAATGGATATAAAGGTAGGAAGAGGGAATTTAAGAGATCGTGTCTGTAGCTTCTGTTTTCTCAATGTACATGAGATATGCTCCTCTACCGAGGCAGGGACGGGTCTGGTAAAGAAGTGACAGCTAAGGTGAGGGATTCTGTCAATAGAAATTTACCAGATTTCTAAAATATCATAAAATACCGTGTTTACATAGAATGATTCCTTTAACTAAGTCAACAAATGTGTGGAATTGATTCCTTTGCTAGAGATGGGTTATTCAGTTTCCTGAGTATTCTAGTCAACATGAAAAAAGAAGAAAAAGCAAGAAGGACAAAATCAGTGCCAATAACGCCAGGGAGATGGAGGTCACGGCGCTTGCCAGTTCTTCCTCCCAACCTGAGCCTGGCTGCAGGCACTGGGCTTAGAGAGCTGCGCATCTGCAACTGAAAGAGGACAAAGGAGTTGCATTAGTTATTTCTCGTTCCATAGCAAATACCTCACACTTAGTCATTCGAACACAACCCCTGGTTACGTCCTGACTCCTGTAGGTCAGGCATTCAGGAGCGGCTTAGCTGGGTGGTTCTGCTTAGGGTCTTTGTGAGGCTGTGGTCCTCTGCGGGCCTCGCTGGGGCTGGAGGGCCTGTCTCCATTCTTGCTCCTGTGGCTGTTGGCAAGAAGGCCCGGTTCCCCACCCCATGGGCCCTGGAGTGTGGCTCATGGCGCGGCAGCTGGCTCTTTCCAGAATGAGAGAGCGAAGGGAGAAAGCAACCGCGCTACAGGCTGAAATGTCTTGTGTGACTTGATCTCAGGAGTGACATACTGTCACTTTTGCTGTGTTCTTAGTCACATGAACCATCCCAGGTACAGCGAGGGAGGGGACTAGCAAGGGTGTGATCCACAGGGTGAGGACTGTTGGAGACATTTAGAGTCTGCTTACCACAGGAGTTTTTCCAAAAATGTGTGTCGGGGGGAGGGGCTCATACTTTAAAATGCCATGAAGACTGGTAGTTCACCAACTTTTGGATTTAATGGACTAGTAAAATAAAAAATATTGGGGGTGGAAGGGGCAGTATAGGTATGTTTCAGTATTTTGTTAGTAGGGACAATAAAGATAAAGTTGCCATTTACCATCAGTATTTTTAATACAAAACACATTTTAACACAAGAAAGGTGGGCAGGAAGACATAATCTCAAAATAAAGGACAGTCCTTTCAATTGAACAAATTTATCTTTATTAAAAACTCACTAACTTGCCTTTGCTTTTCCCATATCATTGTGGACTGATGAAAATTTTGTCCTACCTTGCTTCACAAACTGTCACTGAGGAGCCACTAAGACAGACGTGGAATGTGCTAGTGCCTTCAGAGATGGCTGTGCGGATCGAGTGGAAGCACACACGGGTCTGTTCACAGTGAGTGAAAGAAGAACAAGTGGAAATGACTGGTTCGCGAAGACGGCCGTTTTGTAAGACTGTGCTCATGAGCGGGAAGGAAGCCACAGAGCTGACAAATATTTCCTTTATCGGTCTCAGTGATTTTTTTTGCTGTTAATTGGTGTTCCTACTAATATTTAGATGTTTGGTGTTTAAGTTAATTAAATATGAAATATAAGAGGAAAATATTGAGCATCACTGCCGCCTGGTTCAGTGCACATAAAAGTAATACAAATGCCTGGCGGTATTTGAACTTTTAAAGTACTTTCATATTTAGTTTCATATTTAGTCACATAGTTAACATATTTTTGGATTATACCCATCATTTGTGTCAACCATTCTTTTTAAAAAATAATCACCTTTTAGGGGTGTCCAACCCACGGCCCATGGGCCGCATGCCGTCCAGGATGGCTATGAATGCGACCCAACAAAAAATCGTAAATTTACTTAAAAACTTTTTGTTGTTTATCAATTTCCATTAGTGTTTGTGTATTTATTGTGTGGCCTAAGACAACTCTTCTTCCTCCAGTGTAACCTAGAGACACCCAGAGGTTGGGCACTCCTGCATAGGTACGTCCGTTTTCACAAGAGTATGAAATGCCTGATACTGTACATGAGAAGCGAACTTTGGGTGGTTAGTTTAGGCCCCCAGCACTGATGGATTTGTAGAGATGTGGTCACACTTTCATTTGGTTCTATTTTTCACCTGTGGCATAACAGTTGCAAGGCTGAAAGCTTGGGTTTTGGGATTGACTGGGTCCTGCTAGAATCAAGCTCTCACCATGGAGGTTGAGAATAACTTTCAAATAACCTTCATGAATTGGTTCAAAACGTACACACATTTCTTTTGAAAATCTGGTTGGTAGAAACTACTGTTTTTTTTTTTTTTTAATCCACAAACTCCATATTAACAAGTTATATATATATATTGAGAAATTTTAGCATGATTACTTTTGGAATTATGATTACTTTCAGTTTTGATTTTACAGCCAAATTTTTTAACTAAGAAGTTCATTGATGTCTTTAAGCACTGCTACGGCATCTAGCCAATTTTCCGTTGGAATGCCTTCTTTGCATGAGACATTTTGACTTTTGGTGTGAGGACAGTCCTGGAGTCGGAGAGCTGCTAAACATGGCCGCAGAATGCAGCCGTCAACACTCCGCACCGCTGTTCTTCTTTTCTCTAGTTCCAGCTCTTATTACGCTGAGTTCTTCAGACAGACAGACAGACCGTGTTGTGCCATGTTGTGTCTAACTCAACACATTTTAGCTCTTTACTGGTATAATGTAGGGCCAATGTTAGGTGCCTCTATGTTTGCCTCTGGGGACCTTTGTGTCTTTATTTGGAACTTCCAGGAGCAAGTTTAGGACATTTTGGTGACATTTTAATAACTACTGATCATCAAATGTGACAGCCTCTGCAAAGCTGTGTTGACGTGGTGGGCAGAGAATAGAAACTCATGGGGGAGACGGCTCTCAGAGAAGAAGGGACCTTAGACACACATACATTATATTTTGGGGACAAAAGTTGATTTTTAGAATCTTAATTGGTCATTAGATTAGGTGCCTTATGTAAATGACATATTTGAATCAGGCTAAGCTTCTGACATGCAAACTAGTACAAAATTTATTTTTCACAGCCACATGCAAGGTAGTTAGTACTATGACATGAAGTGATGAGTTAACAAACCCGTTTTTGATAATAATATGTGCTTTTGGAGCTGATGTTAACTCAGTGTTGTTTTTTTAAAAAATCCTTGCCCAAGGACATGCTTATTGATTTTAGAGAGAGGGGTAGGGAGGGACAGAGAGAGGGAGGGGATATCAATGTGAGAAAGAAACATTGATTGGTTGCCTCTTGTATGCACCTTGACCAGGAATCGAACCGACAACCTAGGTATGAACCCTGATTGGGAATCAAAGCCATAGACTTTTGATTCACAGGATGGTGCTCCAACCAACGGAGCCATATCAGCCAGGGTTAACTCCGTTTTCTTACTACAGTTATTTGCAAACCACCTGAACTGTCCCTTCTTTCTCCAGGTTAAAAAAAAAACAAAAAAACAGCCTCTTTTCTTTTTCGTTGTATTTTCTTTTTCCATAACTATATATGCCCAACCCCTAGAAGCCCCAGCCTCTTTCCTTTAAAGGGTAACGTGAAAGCCAGGACTTTCAGAGTGAGCCATTTGGCAGGCTAGGATGTGCTATCTGCAGAGATTAGGAGATGACCTTTTGTCTTTTTGGTGTTGGTGGACCAAAGAAAAGAGTAACCTTGGAACTCTAATCTACAAATTGTCATGCATTGTTCTAATTATAAGCCACAAAATTGCTCAGTCATTTATATATAGAAAAGATTTAGCTGAGTGGCTGTCAGCACTTTTGTTTTAACATCAAAGCATTACAGATAGACAAGTTCTCATCTGACTGAAACTCGCTGATAACCCCTGAATCATACTTTCTGAAGGTTGCTGGGGGTCACCCATGGCTTGGTTGTGACTGAGCTAGAAAGACTTGCTGAGTGGACTGTGGGTCTGGCAGCTGTCACCATGGAAAATGGCCACTGGCACCTCCCTTCTTAGGACTCGAAGGAACTTTTGCCATCAATTTCTGCTCCCATAGGACTGAAATCCCTTCTCCTGGATAGTCCCACTTCTGGAAGAATAGACAATCAGTGGGGATCCCCTAAGAGAGGGTCTTCCTTAAATCTGTAAAGTGAACAACTTCCTGGTATAAGAACAACCTTCTTTAATATAATTTGTCACACCACATGCATCTTATATTTCTTTAACATCTCTAACTCAAACTGTAATTCCCTTGTGAAAGAAAGAAAAGCTTACCAACTTATTGGACAATCTTTTAAATCTTTTGTGTACTTTCTATATTTGAACTCATTTCGAACAAAATCAGGTGCGTGAGTTGTATCCATGAATGCAACATATAATTCACCTGGCCGCTTTCAGCATTTCTCTTGCTTTGCAGTGCAGTGTAGCTGTTACAATTTCATGCTCTGCAGTCAGACTGCTTGTGCCCAAATCCTGGCACCATCACTTACCAGGTCTGTGACTTGGGCAAGTCACTTGTAACCGCTCTGGACTTTGGCTTTCTCACCTGTGAACTGGGAGTCATTATTGTGTAGGGTGATTAGGACTAAACGGAACAATACATGCCACCAACAGAAATCCATTCATCCTAGCGTAAATATGTAAGGGTTTAGAAACAATTGTTTGCTTATAATTGTAAGGCTGCGTGAGCAATCTCATGGCCCTCCTGTGACACCTGGAACACGCGTATGGGAACTGGAAAGGGAGCCGCCTTCGAGGCCTCTCCCTCCATCTCTCACAGCTTCGTTTGTTTCCTTCTGTGTGTTGGCTCTGTTTCCCGAAGACCAGTTTTCTTGGCTTATTATCATTGTGTATATGTCCAGAAATTCTACACAACTTATTAGATGAACTACTCTCCACCACCTGGCTCAGCTTCACGGTGTCCTGCTCCCAAGGGCCCAGGAGAGAGGAAGTCCAGTCAGCTGGGGCTGGAGGGGATGAGGCCATGTGGGAAGAATGGAGGCTCTTTCCAAAGACCCCTGGTGGCTTAGGGTCTCTCAGTAGGAGGTGTAATGGTGGGGGTGGGCATGGCAATAATTGGCAACTTTAGGACAATCATGGGACAATGATTAAGGACGATGTTTAAGGGTGATTAAGAGCTCTTTGCTTTGGCCATGAATTACTTATTTTTAAAAACATTTTTATTGGCCCTGGCTGGTGTAGCTCAGTGGATTGAGCGCGGGCTGGGAACCAAGCGGTCCCGGTTCGATTCCCTGTCAGGGCACATGCCTGGGTTGCGGGCCGGGTCCCCGTGGGGGCCATGTGAGAGGCAACCATGCATTGCTGTTTCTCTCCCTCTCTTTCTCCCTCCCTTCCTCTCTCTCTAAAAATAAATAAAAATAAAATCTTTAAAAAAAAAAAAACATTTTTATTGAAGGGTAATACACCTACAGGAAAGGACATAGATGGCAAGTGTATAGCTTGATGAATTTTGACAAGCTGAACACACCTGTGTAGCCAGCGCCCAGCTCAAGACACAGAATCAGTGGCCTCCGCGGGGCTCCTTTTCTCCCCTCAAGTCACCGCTCTTAAGGGTCAATCAGTTTCGCCTGCTTTTATGTTTTATATCAATGGAATCATACCCTGTGTACTTTTTGGGGGTCTGGCTTCTTTTGCTTCACATTGTAAGATTCATCAGTATTGTTTTATATATTTGTGGAGCATTCATTTTCATTGCTGTATTCCATTGTGTGAATACACTAGATCTTGTCTACTGCTGATGGACACTGGGCAGTGTCTGGGTTTGTCTATTTCTAACGGTGCTGCTGTGAACTTGTTGTTGAACATGTATACATTCCTACTAATTACTTTTACCAGCAGAGGCTCATGTAGGATGTGGTGAATTACCTTTCATCACGTATAATTAAACCGATGGTCTTTTATGGATGAGTTTTGATTGTTATGCTTTTTATCTGGTGATTTCTTATCTTTTTATGTTGAGACTTTCATGATATGAGGGCAGGGTATTATTTTAAACATTTTGCATACCTGAAAGAACCTCGATGTATTTTGATAGGTGCTCAACTGTTTGTTGATGGAACAAATGAACAAATGGATGAATGGTGTATGCCGCCTTCATCTTCTGGGAACAAGCCCCACACACAGGAGAGGTTCCAATTGCCATGTTTAGAGAAGGTCGACCTGCTGTTTAGCCAAAACTCATTGCCTGAGGGATGGACAGGGGACCCAAGCCAGGCCGATCATGTCTTTTTCTGGGAATTTAAAATCTGTAACTAAAAGAAAGAGACGGGGCACTGCCGAGTCCCTATGACTGTTCCTGGAGAGGAGACCCCATAGGCTCCAGCTGCTTGGTACCAAAGGCACACTGGTTTCTGCTCTTCTCTGCTTCCTTGAAGCAGATACATATCAACATATATGACTGTTATAAAACAGTGCAAGACTATTTTGATGAAGTTGCAAAATGCAAGGTAGAGACAGTAACTGTTGTAACAGGTCAGTGTGGAGAGACCAGTGAAGACTAGCTGCATCGTGTATTTGCCTTGGCTTGCTCTCCTGAGAAGAGCTATTGTAAATGTGACTGTATTTTTCCGAGCCAGAAATTGCAATATTAAAGCAACAGTTCAGGAGAGGAGTACTGAGGACTAGGACTAGGGAAGCAATTTGAAACTGCACAGGAGGGGTGGTAGAGTCCTTTGAGGTAAAGGTTTTTTAAGTTTTAAAAACGGATTTAATGTGGGTGTAAAGAGAGAAGTTGGAGATGATGCTAGGTTGTGAGTTTCTGTGAGGAAGGACAATGGTAACACTATTATAAATCAGGGCATTTGAGGGAGCAGATGGAGAAGGGATAAAGATGAGTTCAGTGTGGGATATAGTGAGGGCCTGGGGAAACAACCATATTTTTCTGGTCAAGAATATTGCCCTTGGAGTTAGGAAGATTTGGAGTTCCATCTGTACTTTACACCTCACTCTGTGATCTTGGGCACCTTATTTATTTAGCTTTTTTAGGTCTCAGTGCCCCATCTATAAGCTGATACTTTGCTGTGAGGATTAAAGTGAGACAATGCCTATAAAGGGTTTGCTTATTGTCTGGCAATTAAGTATTCATAAAATATGTATTAATAGGATGATGATGGAATGATGTCTGGAGTGCAACTGAAGAACAGGGACTGGAGTATGGCAGGGACTGGAGTGAGGGATCTCCTTAGAGGTGATGATACAAGGAAACTGATTGACATTGGCAAGGGAGAGACTGTGGAGAGGAAAAAGAAGGTAGACCAGGTCATGTCTAGTTAGAGATATGAACTGTTTGAGCTAGAACTGTTTGAGCGGAAGAAGGAGAAGCAGGAGAGGACATGGGCAGAGGAGGAGGAGGGTGGTCAACAGCCACCAGGACTCCTGTGAAGTTAAGGATACATCCAGTTTTGGTTGGTGTCCTTTTTCTTCTTAAGGTTTGACTATCCTTAGAATCAAATAAATTTCCCTGGCTGGTGTGGCTCAGTGGATTGAGTGCCGGCCTGTGAACCAAGGGGTCGCTCGCCAGTTTGAGTCCAAGTCTAGAGCATGCGCCTAGGTTGCAGGCGGGTCCCCGGGAGGTGGTGGGGGGCGCACATGAGAGGCAACCGCACACTGATGTTTCTCTCCCTTGCTTTCCCCCTCCCTTCCCCTCTCTACAAATAAATAAATAAAATCTTAAAAAAAAAAAGAAATAAATTGACATAGGGGTAGCACTGTGTTAAGTCACTCGGACATATAAGAAGACTTTTAGGCTGGGTCCTCTAGGTAGCAGCTGCTGTCTACTGGCCCTCTCTTGCATAGGGTGGAGATGAACCAACACCTGGTCATTCTTACTGTGGCTTCTGTTGCGTCTCCTCCCACACTGCTAAATTTCTGCCTGCTGCACAGACCTCTGGAGGAGAGTTGAGAAGATGAACTGCAAAGAGAGAGAAAGAGACAGATGTTCAGACAAAAGGACAACTTAGGCCATTCATGATATTGGCAACGGTTTTCCCCATTTTCATTTCTTGGAATGCTTTTGAGTTTTAAAAATGTGCTTCCTTCTCTCTAACGTTCCTCAACAAAATTTGTAAAAGTTAGACAGAGGTTGTTTTTTACATATGTGGTGGTGGTAGGACTTTAAGTTAGGTCATAGAAATAAAGGGGAAAGGAGAGAAGAGAATAAGGTGTAGGAGAAAGAATTAGGAGAGGGGAGAGGAAGGGGATGTTAGGAAAGAGAAGGAAAAAGAGGATCAGAAAGAGCAGGGGCTGATGGGGATGGAGAGGTGGAGAGGGTGCTCTGGAAAACAGGTTGGTAGGTTTTCTAAAGTTTTGTTTTGCAAACATATCCGTTGTCCAAACTGTCCCCTGTGGGAAACCAAGCAATCTTCAGTGTTTTGCTGGCCTTTTAGCTAGAGCGTGATCCTGGGGTCCACTAAGAACAGTGTGTAGATGGGAACTGGAGGCTGTGGGGCCAGGCTCATGGGTGCACTGTGTCTGAAGCACGAGACCACCCATGCGTAGGGATAGGGTCCAGCTGGTGGCCTTGGCCCTCCCCAGTTTCTCCCTGTCCTGGTGTGGTTTGAATTCCCTGGTTACAAAACCCTGCAGTAGAAACCCTGCCTTTTGGGGATTAAAAACATGTAAAAAACAACATGTTGAAGCAAATTTGATCTTAGATTATATTGCAGTTATAGATTTTAAATAATGGGGTTAACTCATTCCTCATTCCCGAGTTAACAATAATGATCAGGGGTGTCTTTTAGGATAGGTCATGTTCCTTCAACCATCCCCTTTCGTTCAGTTATCCAAAAAGTCGTGTCCTGGCTTTACAAGTGTGGAAGTAGACAGCCATATGTCTCTGGGAACTGTAGAATATGTGCACTTTTTGGTTCACAGGGGTTGGCTCTAAGAATTTCAAATGGTATTCTTTTTTCCTCCCAGTTTTGGTTGACTATTGCCACACGTCTGGATTAAACTCTTGTTTTTGCAAAGCCCTGGGATATTTCCCTAAGCATTCATACCGAGCAGCTTTTCTTTCTTTTCTTTAAGTATTCAAAGTGTTTCAAAACTCCAGACCATTCCTGGAGACCAGTCAGCTCATTTAGGAAGCCCTTTTCTGTGGGAATGGGTTTATTTTTAGACTTGATTGTCACCGGCCAGTTCCCAGCGGTGGAGGCTCTGGAGTGGGAACCCGTTCCAGAATAAACGGGGGCATTCTCTCTGTATTCCCTGGAGAGGGTTTTCTGAAAGGGTGAGGGGCATCCGGAGGACTCTGCGGGCCCTGCCCGGCACGGCCTTTCCCAGCTGGCCCGGCTCAACCCTCGTGCCTCCGCTTTCCGCCGTGTTTCCCACAATCCCTGGCGGTGCCGCCGCTCCCGGGCCCGGGCCAGACCCGCGTCGGAGCCGAGGCCTCGGAGGTCCTTCGGGCGCTGTCCGGAAAGTCTCGAACGCGCGCCCCGCTCCGCGGCTCCCGAGCCCGGTTCGGCCATTTCCGGCCCAGCGCACTTCGGCAAGTTCCGCAGTCACTTGTCGGAAATGGCTGGCCGCCGGCAGGGGGAGCGGGGGATCCGGCGCGGCCTGGAAGGCGGGCGGCGGGCGACGAGAGCGGCTTTTGGGAGCTGGAGTTTCGCACAGGCGGCGGCGGCGGCGGCTCGTTCCTGAGCTGAGACCCGGTAGGACTCCTGGTGGCGGCGGCGGCGGGAGCCCGGAGAAGCCGGGGGCGGAGGCTGCGAAGGGGCTTGCGGTAGGGATCTCAGGGCTGGCCCCCAGCGCAGGGCACCGGGCGGGCAGGCGGACCGGGTCTGGCAGTGCTGGGGCCGCTGGAGCCCGCGGGAGGCTGCTGCCCGGCGCGGCGGAGGCATGCAGCCTTGAAGTAGGCCTTCCTAGACGTCTCGAGCACCCGGGGAGGGGACCTCTAGGGCCTTAGCCACCAACGAGAAGGGTTATCGGGTGTCTGTGGGGCTTTAAATACGAACTCCCCACCCCCACACGCCCCCTACAGCCCCGGTTCGGTTGCGTCGCACCCACTTCCACTCCTTTTTCTGAAAGCTCGGCTTCACCTGTACAGCCTCTTCTGCGCCTTAAAACCCTCCACCCTTCCTTTACCCTCTCGCCCCTGCTCTGTGTTTGTCCAGCGGCTCGTGTAGAGCATCTGCTGTCGATGAAGCGGCTTCCCCCACAGCCCCCCTCCTACTTTCCCTGTGCACACACTCCCACATCTGCTTTGCACTGCTTTCAGACACAGTCGCCTGCATCTGCTCTTCCTTTGGCTCGTTTCGCCGGGCTCACCTTCTTTCATGATGAACCCACAGTCAGAATAGCCACTTCCTGTCCAAGGGTCCAGGTGCCGCTGTTTTGTGCATCTGGGGACTCTGGTGCCCAGGCCCAGGCTCTGTGGCGATCGGCCTAGCGCTGCTAGGGCAGGAGAGGGGTGGAGAAGGTACGTCTATAGTACCGAAATCTTAGCCGAGACCGGACCCGCGCTGCAGGAGATAGTACAAATCCGGAGCCTTTTGGAGATCAGGCAGGGCTGCCAGACTGCAGCTAGGATGTTAATCTCTTCTGCACATTCAGTGGTTCAGTTCCTTTTTAGATATCTGTGGAGATTACAGGACTTGAATTTGGTAGATTTCTTCTCCAAGCAAGGACTTTATCTTCTTTCCTTTTCAAAAATCCTAAGGGCTTCAGCAAGTCCTCTTGGTTGGACTCCGGAGGTGGGGGAAACACAGGACAGCACATGTCCATTCCCTGCCCACACCCCCCCCCCCAACATATGATTTAAGAGGCGTTTTTAGCATTTCTTCTGACTTTGTCTTAGTCTTCCAATTTAGTAGCTTCATTTTTGAAGGCTGGGGTCTCCATGCGTTCTTTTGTTTTTAAAAAGCCTTTGTGTGTTTACAGTCATGCGGACTGCACTTTCCCATGTTTTGCTCAACAATTAGTCTTTTAGTTAATTAGTCAATTAGTCTCAACAGTCAGAGTGCCTGGGATAGTAACCTGTGGGGCCTTCATAGTCTTGAGTGAAGCTAAGCATTCTCGACAACTTACTTAGCAGGGGAACTTTTAAATATTTTATGATGAGAGAAGAACCATCTTCTTAAACTCTTATTTGTTGTGTTAAAAATATCTTATCCTGTGGGGAGCATGAGGAATTCTCAAAGTACTCATAAGTTTGTGAAACTAGCTTAAATGCTTTCTGGAAGAGAATTGGAATTGTGGAGATATGGTTGATGCTTTCCATTTTGCTGAAGTCTCTGCTGGCTTTACTCATTTACTTCACTTGTAGGGCCTTTGTAGTCATCGAACTAACCCTCCTTTTCCTGGGCCTTTTATTCCTCAGGCTGAATATGCCCCTCTCCTGCAGATGTTTCTTATTTGACAGTTTCAGATCCCCGGGTCAACTTCTTAGTCCTCTGCCTTCCCTTCACTTTATTATGCCCCTCTTAACCTGGGGCACTCAGCACAGCATACAGTATTCAATATGCAGCGCTACTGAAAGAGGACAGAGTAGACAGTGACGTTAACTCCTTTGTTCTTGACACTATTCTTTGTTTAAAAAAAACAAAAATAAGGTCATAGTTTCTTTGCTACGCAGTCATTTATTCTGGACTCACTGAAACTCTAGTAACTGAAAGCACAGCTCTGTGCGTGCACAGGCTGCTGTTCAATTCAGTCATTTCCATGTAAGTGGTGTGGGGGTCTAAGTGCTGGACTTTGCCTTTCTCTCGATGACATTTATCCACTTAGATATTCCAGATTTCAAAAATGTTTTTGTATCCTGGGTTTTTCCAGCCTTGACTTATCCTTCCTAGCATTACTTCTTTTCTTTTTTTTTAAGATTTTATTTATTTATTTTCAGAGAGAGGAGAAGGGAGAGAGAAAGAGCAATGTATGGTTGCCTCTCGGCCCTCACTGGGGACCTGGCCCGCAACCCAGGCATGTGCCCCGACTGGGAATCGAACCGGGACCCTCTGGTTCCCAGCCCGCGCTCAATCCACTGAGCTACACCAGCTGGGCCCTTCCTAGTATTACTTCTTTTGTCTATTTCTGAAGTAGAGCTGTAAGATCCAAAAAACAAAAAAAAACACAGTGGCTGAGAGGGGAGAAAATGGAAAATTAAGGGGTGCTTTCAAGGAAGGCACTATGCTTGAAATCTCAGAGGTGAAACAAGATGTCTTAGGAATAGCCTTGCTGCCTTGAGTTGATATATGGGTAGTATTTCCCCTAGTGAAACAAATCTGCATGTCTTTCTGTATGTAGGCAGTTGTAAGTCCGGTGGGGTCCTAGAATCTAAAAGGATTTTGAGGCTGGCTAATCCAACCCTTTAATTTATGAGTTCAATAAGGGTAAGGAGCATTTGAGTCAAGAAGACGAGGAATTTTGAAGTTACGGGATCTGATGAATCAGAGGTAATGATAAAGGGATGACAATACTGAAGCCTCAAGATGAATTCACCCATAAAGGTTGGAGCAGTGTGCCTGAGTCATAACGCTGATTTCTGTGTGCCTTAGCAAACTTTTACTTCATTTTTTGTCTCATACAGAGGGAGTGGCCTAGGGCACTAGTGCCTCCGTGGCATAAAATAAAAATCATATCTTTTTGAGAAACAGGAACCTTAGAGAATTTAGTTCACTCTCTAAGCACTTTCACATCAAATTGACTATTCCCAGTATGTTAGCACAATCCATCTGTAGACATTTAAAAGTGTTTATCATTTGGGCGTCTGCGTTTTAATTTCCTGTTTATTTCCTTTGACCACAGTTGTATTGCCTTTACTTTTATTAAAGTAATGTCATGTTGCAAATGCTTCTCCTACTTTTTAAATTGAATCTAAACATTTTTCTTTTATTTTTTAAATTTTATTTATTTTTTTAAATTCTATTTTATTGATTATGTTATTAAAGGTGTCCTGAGTTTTTCTCCTTTGCCCACATCTACCCAGCACACTTCACTCCCTCAGGTTATCCCCCCACCATTGTTCATGTCCATGGGTCATGAGTATAAGTTCTTTGTCTGCTCCATTTCCTGTACTGTACTTTACATCCCCATGGCTGTTCTGTAACTACCTGTTTGTACTTCATTCCTTTGCCTCTTCACCCATTCTCCCCCACATGCATGTCCCATCTGGCAACCATCTAAATGCCCTCTGTATCCATGATTCTGTCTCTGTTCTTCTTGTTTGCTTAGTTTGTTTTTTAGATTCAATTGTTGGTAGATTTTTTTTTTGTAGCCATTTCATTATTTATAGTTTTGATCTTATCTTTCTTAAATAAGTCCCTTTAACATTTCATATAATAATGGTTTGGTGATGATGAAGTTCTTTTGTTTCTTCTAGCTCTTTATCTGCTCTTCAATTCTAAATGATAGCTGGGTAGCGCAATCTTGTCTGTAGGTCCCTGTTTTCATGACTTCGAATATTTATTGCCCATCCCTTCTTGCTTGCAAAGTTTCTTTTGAGAAATCAGCTGACAGTCTTATGGGAACTCCCCTAGTAGGTAACTAACTTCTTTTCTCTTGCTGCTTTCAAGATACACTCTTTATCTTTAACCTTTGGCATTTTAATTATGATGTGTCTTGGAGTGGGCCTCTTTGCATCCGTCTTGTTTGGGGCTCTCTGTGCTTCCTGGACTTGCATGTCTATTTCCTTCACCAAATTAGGGAAGTTTTTTTTTACTATTTTTTCAAATAGATTTCCAATTCCTTGCTATTTCTCTTCCCTTTCTGGCACCCTTATGATGTGAATGTTGGACCTCTTGATGTTGTCCCAGAGGCTGCTTATACTTTCCCCATATTTTTGGATTCTTTTTTCTTCTTATTGTTCTGATTGGTTGTTTTTTGCTTCTTTTTGTTCCAGGTCATTGATTTGATTCTTGACTTCATCCACCCTACTGTTGTTTCCCTGTAAATTGTTGTTTATTTCAATTAGTGTGTCCTTTGTTTCAACTGGGTCTTTTTTATGCTGCTGAGGTCCTCATTAAGTTGCTTGAGCGTCCTTATAACCAGCATTTTAAACTATGCATCTGATAGGTTGCTTATCTCTATTTCATTTAGCTCTTTTTCTGGAGTTTTGATCTGTTCTTTCATTTGGGCCATGTTTCTTTGTCTCCTCATTTTAGCAACCTCCCTGTGTTTGTGTCTATGTTTTAGGTAGAGCTGCTTTCGCTTTGTGTCTTGGTAGTGTGGCCTAATGTGATATGTGTCCTGTAGGGTCCAGTGGCACAGCCTCCATCAAGGTGTGCCTTTTGTGTGGGCTGAGTACACCCTCCTCTTGTAGTTGAGCCTTGGTTGCTATTGGCAGATCAATGGGAGGGGTTTACCCAGGCCAGTCAGCTGCAAGGATTGGCTGTGATCACTGTCCACCAACCTCTGCCCTCTGTGGAGGATCAGCTATGCAGGGACAGGGTGGTGGTGCTCTGAAGTGGTCTGTAGCTGGCCCTGGGGCTTCCCAGGTAATACAGGCCAAAGTCAGTCCCCACCTGTGTTTTGCCTGGGTCACCTGAGCTGTAAAACAATCTGAGATGGCTGCTACCTGTGCTGGGCTTGGAGATTCCCAGGTGAAGCCAAGCTGTGAATCTAGGCTGGCTGCTGCTAGTGCCATGCCTGGGGCTCACTGAGGCTAGCTATTGCTTGTTTGATAAGATTTAGGAAGTTGTGCAGCATGAGCCAAGACCAGCCATTCATATGGAAAAGTAGCTTGGGTGGGCTTCTATGTTGGGTGGGGTGGAGTCTCTGGGGATGTCCAGGGTGGGTCAAACAGTCTTAGCCAGGTTGATGGAGTCTCTCATATGGCACCAGATTGCCAGCTCAATGAGGGGGAGGAGGAATGTTTAGAAAAGGGACAATGGCCTCTAATGGCCTTGATGCCAGACACTTCATTTCCTCCCTGTATGCCATTGGTGCCTTTCTAGCTGCTACCCTGGTGCTGAAGCTCAGAGGGAATGAGTCTGAGTAGGTGAGTCCATGTGTGGGTTAATTCAAAGGAACTGCTTGTGGTTCCAGGAGTTTCTTTCACCAACTCAATCCCCACTGGTTTTTGCAGCCAGAAGTTGTGGAACCCTTCCTAGCACTGGAACCCTGGGCTGACTGTTTGGTGTGGGACTGGGATTTCTCACTCCCAAGCTGTCTCCTGAATTTTTATCCACCACATGTGGGTGTGGGACCAGCCTGTTCTGTGTCTGCGCCCCTCCTACAGTCTGGATGGATGTGATTTCTTTAATTCTGTAGTTGTCAGACTTCCATTCAACTCAATTTCTGATGGTTCTGAGTGATGATTGTTCTATATTTTAGTTGTAGTTTTGATGTGGTTGTGCAAAGAGGTGAACCATGTCTGCCTACACCCCATCTTGATTGGAGGTCCTAAACTTTTTTATATAGAAGCCTTTGATATTTATGTAGCCAACTGTTCCCCCCCACCCCGGGTTCTGTTTCTGCTTGGATTGCTATAAAAGCAGCTGTACTTTTCTTGAGATGAAATTACTTATGTGTATTCCTTTTGTTCTTTTTATGGTTTAATTTATTATAGTTACTGCTTGAATCCATCTGGGACTTAGTTTTGGATTTGGTTTGCCCTGTAGGAGTCTGACTTTATTTTTCCTCCAGGAGCTAATAGTCACCTTATTTATCGAAAAATTGAGTGTGCTATACTTATTTCCCCCCCATTTTTGTTGCTTTTTGTTTTCACATAATTTAACACTTGTTAAATTGTAAATTGTAAGAGTATTCTATGCCAACAAGAATCCCCAATTTGGGGTGTGATGATGAGGGAAACTTTATTCAGTGCAAACAGCTCAGTTGTGATACAGCACAGCTGTGGGAACATCACAGCTGTGGAACAGCTCGATAGTCTTACAGCTCAATTATGAAGCCGAACAGCTGCCAGGCAGTGCTGCAGCCCGGCTCCTGTCTGGCTAGATCGCTCTGCTCTGTCCTGCTTGCCCCACTCTGCCTGCTCTTCTTTGCTCTGGTCCAGCAAGATATCTTTTGTGTTGCGTTTCCAGTGCTTCAGCTTCAGCCAGGGAAAGGCGGTCTATGGAAAGGGAAAATGTGGTCTCTGAGCCAGAGAGGTGCTGCCTTATATACAGGGTCTGGCACAAATAATGCCCCTAATGAATGTGTGTAATATTTAATACTTATTTAATAATAAAGGAAAACAAATGTGTATATTATTACAAATCTGTATATTTATTTATGACATCTTAGGTGAAATGTTCAAATTGCTGTCTATTTTGTGCAAGACAGTCACGTACCCTACCAACCACACTCAATGATGTTACTTCTTTTTTTTAATATATTTTATTGGTTATGCTGTTACAGTTGTCCCATTTTCCCCCCTTTATTCCCCTCCGCCCCACACCCCCCCCATTCTCCGCCCTTTAGTTTTTGTCCATGGGTCATACACATAAGTTCTTTGGCTTCTACATTTCCTATACTATTCTTAACCTCCCCCTGTCTGTTTCCTACCTACTGTTTATGCTACTTTTTCTCTGTACTTTTTCCTCCTCTCTCCCCCTCCCACTCCCCTGTTGATATCCATCCATGCCTTATATAAATCCCTTGAACATTTCATATAATAAAGGCTGGGTGATGACGAACTCCTTGAACTTGACCTTATCTGAGAAGCACTTTATCTGCCCTTCCATTCTAAATGAAAGTTTTGCTGGATATAGTATTTTTGGTTGTAGGTCCTTGCCTTTCATGACTTGGTATACTTCTTTCCAGCCCCTTCTTGCCTGTAAGGTCTCTTTTGAGAAATCAGCTGACAGTCTTATGGGAATTCCTTTGTAGGTAACTGTCTCCTTTTCTCTTGCTGCTTCTAAGATTCTCTCCTTATTTTTAATCTTGGGTAATGTAATTATGATGTGCCTTGGTGTGTTCCTCTTTGTATCCAACTTCTTTGGGACTCTGAGCTTCCTGGACTTCCCGGAAGTCTACTTAGTTCAGCAGTTTGAGGAAGTTCTCCTTCATTATTTGTTCAAATAAGTTTTCAATCCCTTGGTCTTCCTCTTCTCCTTCTGATGACTCGGATGTTGGGATGTTTAAAGATGTCCTGGAGGTTCCTAAGCCTCTGCTCATTTTTTTGAATTCTTGTTTCTTCATTCTTTTCTGGTTGAATGTTTTTTTCTTCCTTCTGGTCCACTCCGTTGATTTGAGTCCCAGTTTCCTTCTCATCCCTATTGGTTCCCTGCACATTTCCCCTCATTTCCTTTAGCGTATCCTTCATTTGTTCATCTACTTTGTGAACAAATTCAACCAAGTCTGTGAGCATCCTGATTACCAGTGTTTTGAACTGTGCATCTGATAGGTTGGCTATCTCTTTGTCACTTAGTTGCATTTTTTCTGGAGCTTTGATCTGTTCTTTCATTTGGGCCATTTTTATTTTTCTAGGCGCACCTGTTACTTTAAGGGGTGGAGCCTTAGGTGTTCACCAGGGCGGGGTAACCCACTTCGTTGTGTTGTGATGCTGCCTGTGGGGGCGGGGCCTGAGCGAACAGTGCCGCTTGCTCTGCTCTCCACACTTCCCCCACTACCCACAAGCAAGTTGGGCCCTTCTGTGCTGGCTCTGGGGTGGGTGGGCAGGCTTGCGTAATTCCAAGTCCCTGTGGGTCTCTCCAATGAACTCTCCTGTGAGGCTGGGAGTTCCTCCCACTGCCACCTCAACCCCCACAGGTGTTTTTAATCGGTGGTTTGAGGCTTTATTTCCCTGCGATGGTGGGTTGCGCAGTCTGCTCCCGCTCCCCAGCTTTTTCTCCCAGTTTATCTGCGCACAAATGAGAGACCACCTTGTCCACCAGTCTCGGCCCCACTGGGTCTGGCTGGGCCAGACACGGGTTTTGCTGAGTGCGCCAGCCGCAGGCCTCTCTGGGCAGCCGCAGTGTTGCCAGTATCGCTCCACAAACTGCCATCTCTCAGCTCGCTCTCTGCCCGGCTCTGTGCAACTTACCAGTCTGGACGAATGTGTCTTCTTTAACTCTTTGGTTGTCAGACTTCCACTCAGTTTGATTTTCTGTCAGTTTTGGCTGTTTTTGTTTTTTAAATTGTTGTTTTTCCT
>PVJI01024365.1:0-22088 GCA_004026765.1 Micronycteris hirsuta
AAGTCCAGGAAGCACAGAGAGTCCCAAACAAGATGGACACAAGGAGGACCACACCAAGACACATCATAATTAAAATACCAAAGGTTAAAGATAAAGAGAGAATCTTAAAAGCAACAATAGGATAGCAGATAATTACTTCCAAAGGAATTCCCATAAGACTATCAGCTGAGTTCTCAAAAGAAACTCTTCTGCAAAGGCTGTCCCACCTTGCCCTTGGTCTTTCACCAGAGCATGTTTGCCTACCTGTAGCATTCTTTGGAATCTGGAAAGGCTCTCCCAAATCACCAAGTCTTGGTTCCTTTTGCTAAGAGTTCCTTCTTCAATCCATTCCCTTCCTCTCGTATATACTATACTATAGGCAGCAAAGGAAAATAGGGGTACACCCTCCACACTTTGCTTGGAAGACTCCTCAGCCAAATATCTAAGTTCACTGCTTCCAAGTTCTGCTTCCTTGACTAGTAAATCAGAAAATCATAGAGCTATTGATACTAAAAGGGTTGAAAAGTAGGCGGGGGGAAAACAGGAACACAAAAGCAAGAGAGCATTAAATTTATGTTTGCCAAACTCCTTCCACATGTCCAAGTGCTATAAATATGCAACTGGGATCCAAAAGCAAGTTACATCTTTATAAGGACAAGAAGAATAGCAAAAGACCTCAGAACACATCCCCACTCAAATACCTCTGTCTACTTAACATGGCTGACTATCGCTGCCTCAGCCCTTCCCCATCCGAGCATTGCAGCCACTGATCCTATCATCACATATCTCTTTCTTCCTCTAGATTCTAGAGTCTAGAGCCTCAGGTACTCCCAATTCAAAGTCTGTCTCCCACAGAGCCAGCCTCTGACACTTCCTTCCTACTACTAGCTGCTCTCCCAGGCTACAGACATGTCTCCTCCCAGGGCAGAGGGATATTGGATTAGGGTGGCCCCAAGGGGTCTGCCTAAGGGAGCACAAGGAATAGAAAGAAATTTAGTATTTAAATCATTCTCTGTTCCAGCTATGAATTAATACACAATCACTATTATAAACTTAAATTTGTTAAATATGTTAGGATTCTTTTCATAATTATGTGCTTTATTTTTAAAGGTTTATACTTTTAGTCCCGATACAACATAGATCCGATTTAATCCCAGACTAACGGTCTTCAGAGGAGGATACACAACAGCCAGTTGAAGAGGGAATGATGAACCACAGTGTCAGGGAAAGCCCTAGGACTCGGAAGGGCAGGGCCTCACTCTCTAACTCCTGCTGCCACACCAGGGAGCCCTGGAACCATACAAAAGAAGCTTTTCTTTGGTTGGTCCTCCCTGGTCAGGAGACTCGTCCCTGTTACCCCTGGTCCTGCAGTAGGAAACAATAGTTACACTACCATAAAATAAGTGGAGGGGGAAGGATTAAACCTGAGATGTCCTTTACCTAGGGAAAGCCCTGGCCATTCCTCTTACCCTTAAAATGCCCTTTCCTAGATCTTCTCTGGATGCCCTAGACCAGGAATAGCCAACACAAGGCACAGGTGCTCCTTTGCCCTCCCTTTGCTCAGGGAAGATACTGCAATCATGGCCCTCCTTGCCCCAATGTGATGTTGAATTTTGTGTGTCAACATGGCTGTGCCACTGTACCCAGATATTTGGTCAAGCGTTATCCTGGATGTTTCTGTGAGGGTCTTTTGGGTTGAGATTAACCTTTAAGTGGATAGACTGAGTAAAACGGATGCACTTTCACTGTGAATGTGAATATAATCTAATCAGCTGAAGGCCTTAATAAAAAAACACTGACCTCCCCAGAAGAAGAGGAAATTCTGCCAGCCTTCAGACTCAAATTGCAACTATTCCCTGGGTTTCCATCTTGCTGGTCCACCCTATGGATTTTGGACTTGCCAAGCCTCACAATCATGTGAGCCAATTCTTTAAAATACATCTCTCTTTATCTCTCTCTGTATATATATATATATATATATACACATACACATACTTTTGGTTCTGTTTCCCTGGCAGACCCTGACTAATACAGCTAGTGAGGTACAGAGCTGTAGCAACACAACCCAGTGAGAATTCCCAGTTAGCATGCAAACTAAGCTCATTCACCAAAGGCTGTAAATACATCCTGGTTGTATACACAAGGCCAAGTATGTGCTACCAGTTCCCTGTACTCTGGGTTCCTCTAGAACTAGAGAACTGCCTTGGATACCAAATTTCTAGTAGGGTCTTCCTACTTCTGACTAGCCTTGTTCCCTACCTTTATTTCCCCTGAGTAAAGAGGGAATAAATGGGCAGTTAGGATGGCTACAAGTTTTTCTTTTCTTGTAAACTAAAGCCATAAGAAAATCCCAGTGAAGAAGGTAAATATTAAGGCCACTGGACATCTTTTAAATTCGAGCCAGTCAGAAGTTGCCAGAAGTTTGGGGAGATGGGGAGACATCCAGCTGTCCATCCTTCTCGCAGGTTTCCAAAGGGATGGCATGGCATCTGCCGGCAGTCACTAGGAGTGTGAAACTCATCTGTATGTCTTTCATCTCGTATAACTGAACACCACAAGATTCTCATTGTGCTTAATTTGAAATTTTTGTGATTAAGAGGAAGGAACCCAGGAACCAATCCAACATGCACTTGCCGCCCTGACACAGAGAGCTTATAAAAAGGGGACTCACATTTAGAACCTCACTTGTTGACCACACAGTGCTGAGCTCAATGCACCTTCTGGGGTCTCAGTTTTGTCATCTGCAAAGGACACCTACTCAGGAGGCTCATCACGGCACATCATAGGCCTCCAAAAATCGGTGCCATTATTACAAATTAGGGGAGTGGTAGTTCTAGAATCTAGTCAAGGCATGAAAGGAGATGGAACAGAGCAGAGCCAGCTGGCCAGTCTCAGGAAGCAGACCTAGCAGGCTCAGCAGTTACAGACAAAGGGGTCATCCCTCCCCCTTTCCACCAGAGAGAGAAGGCAAAAGAAAGAACAAGGCAAAACTGACCTTGAGGGCAGGAATCTCCACACTGTCACCGAGGCTGATGGAGCCTGAGAGGATGGTTCCTGTCATCACAGTGCCCTGGCCTTTGATGGAGAAACAGTGGTCCACAGACATGAGGAATGGTCCCGAGGGATCTCTTGTTGGGATGGATATCTGGGATATCAGGACCTAGAACAGAGATGCTGCTGCCCCATTCTGTCGGAAGAAGACTGGATGGGGCAGGGCAAAGGAAGACAGAGGATGTGACAGTGCGCAGGCAATCTTTCCTTGTCTGCTGACTCTTTCCACATGCTTCAGCCTTAACCTGCCTATTTTCCCCATGCCATCTGTGTGCTTGGAGAAGGTGTCAGAGCTAATTACCATTAAAAAAATGAAAATAAAGACCACATTATTCCTTTTACTTTGCTACTTTCTGTCAAAAAATTATTTGGTTATAAATGTTCTCAAATCTTAATCTTGTGATAACAATTCTTTTAAGAAAAAGATTAGAAATTTAAAACAGGCTAAGCCTGAGATTTTTACAGAGGCTTCTTAAAGGAATATACAGCCCTGGCTGGTGTAGCTCAGTGGACTGAGTGTTGGCCTGCAAACCAAAGGGTCACCGGTTCAATTCTCAGTCTAAAACACATGCCTAGGTTGTGGGCCAGGTCCCTGGTGGGGGGCACACGAGAGGCAACCACACATCAATGTTTCTTTTCTCCTCTTTCTCCTTCCCTTCCCCTCTCTAAAAATAAATAAATAAAATATTTTCTAAAAAGGAATATACAAACATCTTTTATAGCAATATACTTGTGGATTTTGCTTTAACACACTTGTACCAAGCTCCAAAATCAGTGATCTCTGGAGTTGGTGAAAAAGTAACAAAAGCATTACCCAGAAAATATTGGTTTTATTAAGTCAGCAAGATGAGCACCATGTAATTACAGAAACAGTGGTAGTACACGGTCACACCTGATCTTGGCTCTGTGGATCCAGGCGGACTCCAAAGTCCACCAAAAATCGAACTGGGTTTAAATCCCATCTCTACCACATACTTGCTGTGAGACCTTGGGCAAGTTACTTAACTTCTCTGAGTCTTGGATTCTTCTACTTAAAACGGGCATGAATAATTTAAGCCTCCCAGAGTCACGGTGAATGTTAACGATCTTGTATGTAAAGAACTTAGTGCAGTGCCTAGTATGTGATAATCACTCCTCACCATCATAGTAAACTGAATAGCACTGTTTCGATCACGTTATACACATGAACTCATTTAACCCTCGTACCAACTTCACGAGAAAAGTAGTAGTATTATCTTCCCTACTTTCTAAGTGAGGGAACTGAGGCAAGGGAGAGCAGGTCATGTGCTTAAGGTCTCAGAGAGAGCAGGAGGTAGGGCCAGCACCATGAGCCACCCGAGAATCAATGCACCTCACCACTCCAGCCTTCCGAGTTGCCTCAAGTGCTCAGCAGGGGCACTGCAGACCCCAGTCTCATTGCCATTTGTGCTGAAGCATCACTACCCCCTCCCCACCTATACCATGCCCGCTGGCTGCCCTGCGTACCCTGTGAATAGCTACGCTCCCTCCCTCTGTCTACCACTACCCAACCTGGAGGTACAGACTGGGCCTTGGGCCCATGGCTTCAGAAGATGAAGCCTCCACGTCTTTGCTAAAGGCCATAGGACCTAAGCTGTACTGCCGCTGCTACTGGGCCCATCTCCTTCCCCCGCCTCATGGGCCCCCACCCAGGTGGGACACACTGGAGGGGCTGGAACAATCTGAAGGACTGGAACAGATGACATGGACCCATAATTCCAGACAGACAGGATCTGCTTTGTCTGTGTGGAGGTGTTTGACAAGAGAAAGGAAAAAGAAAGGCTTAGAAGAGCGGAGGCCTTCAGTTCTGTTTGGGATTAACTTTTAGGGAGAATGCATTATAGAGTATGGAGGTGGTTTAAAGGAACCACCTCAAAGTCCTCTTGCTGAGGCTGTCTCTTTCTCTCTCAGGCTGAGCAGGACACAAAGGAACCTGTCTGAGCAGAGTTGGGGCTGGAGACCAACCTGGATTCAAGGTGACAGTACCTCAATGAGCTCTGAGATGCCCTGTGGAGCTTCTGTTTCAGGGGCTTCTGGTCCTCCAGGCTTCGCTGCCACAGCTATAATCGGTGCACCCTGGAACCTGGAATAGAAAAACAAGTCCCACCACAGTTAGTTAGGTCATCAGCATGAACACAGAACACAGGACACATCTGTGAATCGCCTAGAAGATGGGCGAGCACTCTGGGTGTTCTCTCCTTTCCTCCTTGCAGAAGCACCTAAACAGAGATGCCACTGCATTCTACTCGGCAGCTGAGGAAATGGAGGCCCCAAAGGGAAACGTCTTATATTAAACAACATATTTTGAAAAGCTGCTCCTGGGTTTTAACCACCACTTTCAGAACCCTCCCTGAGGAGGCAGCAGTAAACCGTGGCCCCCAGACCTCTAAATTAAAGACCAATAAATACCTTCTAGCCTCCTGCAGAGACTCAGGTAATACTGGTGACCAAAAAGCCCCTGAAGATACACCAGGGAACGCATCTGTACCACCCCCGTCTAATGGAGGCCATTCCTCCTGGGACTTTGCCGAGAGCCCCTTTTTCTTTAAGAAGAGATTTATCTTTTCCATTGGAAGAAAAATGGAAAAGGGGAAATATACAACCCATGATCCCATCACTGTGATGTGCTTTCTTCCAACCTTGGTTTTTCAACACATTGCCAAGGAATTATATTTTTAATATTCTGGTTATAGTATGCACACAATTTCATATCCTAGTTTATTTGCCATTATATCATAAAGAATTTTCTGTTAAATGGCAGCAACTGCAATGATAACTAACTTGGCTGAGCCAAGCATATACCATGGACACTTTCATTGAAACCTCACATCACCACTATGAAATTGTCACCGTTTTATAGATAAGAAACCAAGGGTTAGAGAGCCAAAGTAATTTGGTCCAAGTCACTGGCTATAAATCTCAAAGCCAAGCTCCAATCCAGCCTATCTGACCCTAGAACCAAGGCTCATAGTTTCTATGTTACCCTCCCACCTTCCAAGGCCCCCTCTTTCATATTTAACAGCTGCAAAATAATGTGACCCAGAATTAACATGCTTTTTTCCTTACTGTTATTCATTTATAACATTTCAAGTTTTTCACTATTATAAAATAACCCTATGATAAGCATGGTAGACATGACTGACACTATTTTTTTTTTGCCTTCCTTTGGGATAAATTCATGGGGTGTAAGTCTAAGGCTCAAGATACATTGAAAAATCAGCAAAATGCAAAATGGTAAAGACATTAAAAAAGCCTCTCTTCCAGAAAAACAATAAGAACAGTGGCAAAATTATCAGAATAAACTTTTTCAGAACTCTAGAAATTAACCAAAGGCTTGTGGCAATCTATGGAACGTTTACTCAGGAAAATTTGAATCTCAGTAAGAATAAGAGTTTTATAGCATTTTAATTTGCCTTATTCCCATTTACCCCTGCCCAACCAGCATCTGCAGAAAGAACACCAGTGGGCTGAAGATCACTAAACAATACATAATGGGTCTGAATTCCATTAAAGCCCCTCTCCCAGAGAACTGTCATTATTTTTCCTACCGGGCAGTTTGTTGGAAGACCCCACTTGCCAGGCTATCTTTATTTGACCTGCTTTGCAGGCAAACAGCTTTTTGGGGGAAGGGAGCAATTGCCTCTGATTATTTTCAACAAAATAATCAGAGGCAATTGTTTAACATTTGCCTGAGGCAAATAAAACAGTTTGGCAAACAACAGGCTGACCAAAAAGCTTAGATTTCTGGGACTCTAGAATACTTGCAGGCATAGCGCCAAGGGCATGCTCAAGGCACTGTGCACAATCAAAAGAGACGTGAGAAGGCCCTCAGCTCTGCTCACCTTGATATTCTATGCAAACAAGAAGTTAAAGCAAAGGCAGCATGTTAACTGCCTACCTGAGCATTAAAAGCATGCCCAAACATGCACAGAGACCCTCAGCAAAGACTGGGAGAATACTAGGCAAATACTTGGCAAATACTAGTTCCAGACATTTAAGGAAATTTATAATTATTAGTTGACAAATGAAGCTAACCAGGCAGAGGCTTCAGTGGTCACACATGACTTTACAGAATTGGTTTATAAAAGTTACTAAGGAAATAATAACAAACTATAGAAATGTGGGAGAAGGGGAGAATATGATTTTCAGTATTGCCATATTATATTATTTTAAATGTCAAGTTTTCAACAAAGTCCACAGTACATGTAAGAAAACAAGATTATGACCCATAGCCAAGAAAAAAAAGTTAAAAGAAAGTGTTCCTGAGGAAGCCCCACGAGACAAAAACTTTATGCCTTTTTCATTAAAAACATTTTAACGAATTTATTGGGGTGACATTGGTTAATAAAATTGTATGGGTTTTAAGTAAACAATTCTATAACAGATTATCTGTACACTGTGTTGTGGATTTACCACCCAAGTCTAGTCTTCTTCTGTCACCGTCTATCTGCCTTTCCCTCTTCTATCCCCCCCACCCCAACCACTTTTCTAGTAATCACCATGCTATTGTCTGTGCAAACGAGTTTGGGGTTCTTTTTGCTTAATACTTCACCTTTTTCATGCAAACTCCAACCCTCTCCCCTCGGACAGCTGTCAGTCTGTTCTCTGTATCTATGAGTCTGTTTCTATTACGTTGTTTATTTCATTCAGTAGATTCCATATGTAAGTGAAATCATTTGGTATTTGTCTTTCTCCAACAGGCTTATTTCACTTAGTATAATACTCTCCAGGTCCATCCATGCTGTGTAAAAGGTAAGGTTTCCTTCTTTTATATGGCTGAGTAGTAGTAATCAGTTGCGTTAATGTACCACAGCTTTTTTTATCCGCTCATCTACAGATGGGTACAGGGGCTGCTTCTAAACCTTGGCCATTGTAAATAATGCTGTAATCAACATAGGGACACATATATTCTTTCAAATTATTGTTTAAGGTTTCTTTGGATATATTCCCATAAGTGGAATTACTGGGTCATAAAACAGTTCCATTTCTAATTTTCGAGGTATCTCTATACTGCTTTCCACAGTAGCTGCACCAACATACACTCCCATCAACAGTATACGAGGGTTCCCTTTCCTCCATATCCTCACCAACACTTGCTGTTTGTTGAGTTATTGATGAGAGCCATTCTGGCAGGTGTGAAGTGATATCTCATTGTGTTCTTAATTTGCATTTCTCTGATGATTAGTGATGTCGAGTATCTTTTCACATGTCTATTGGCCATCTGTGTGTCCTCTTTGGACAAGTACCTATTCAGGTCTGTTGCCCATTTTTAATTAGCTTTTGTTTATTTGGTGTTGAGTTGTATACAAGGAAGGGCCTGCCCCTCAAAACAGAATTATCTTCTGGACAGTGGGCCCCTGGTAGTACAGGTTTCCACCACTTGGGGAGTGTTGTAGGAACTCATCTGTATCAGTGTACAAGCCAGTAGTGTTGTGAGAAGCTGTGTTTGGCTTCAGTGAATTTTTTGAAGACTCTTTCAACACGTTTGCCCATTTCATGATGGGTGATTTAGGAGTGCACCTGTCCACACTGTACTGAGTGATCAGCAGTTTTTGATCAGAAACAGCATGACCCCCATATCCTACCTTCTCTATTCACCTGATCTCACCCCAAGTGACTTGTTTTCCCAGATAAAATATGTACTCAAAGAGAAACGGTTTGCAGATGTGGAAGAAGTGAAACAAAAAACCAGCAGAAGCACTAAAAGGCATCAAAATCAACAAGTTCAAAAACTACCTTGAGCAATGGAAAAAGTCTCAATTGGTGTATTGCATCAAATGGAGAATACTTTGAAGGTAACAGAAGTTTAAATGTGTAAGAATAAATACACAATTTTTTAATAAATAAATTCTGGGGTTTTTTGGGTCCCCCCTTATAAGGTCTTTATACATTTTAGATATCAACCTCTTATCAGATGTATCATTGGCAAATATGTTCTTCTATTAAGTGGATTGCCTTTTCATTTTCTTAATGGTTTCTTTTGCTGTGCAAAAACTTTTCTGTTTGATGTCTCATTTGTTTACTTTTTCTTCTTTTTAAATCAGCTGTTTTAAGGATGTTCAAAGAAATAAAGGAAAGTATGTCTAAAGAAATAAAGGAAAGAATAAAGGTAATATCTCACCAAATAGAGAATATCAAAAAAGAATGAGAAATTATATAAAAATGAACCAAATAGAAATTCTGGACTTGAAAAATACAATAACTAAGTTAAAAAATCCACTGGAGGAGCTCAATAGCAGATTTGAGCAGGTAGAAGAATCAACAAACTGAAAGGTAGATCAATTGAGATGATCTAATCTGAGGAAAACAAAGAAAAAAGAAGAAAAATGAACACAGCCACAAAGATATTTGGACATCATCAAACATAACATATGCATGTGAGAATTTCAGAAAGAAAAGAGAAATAGGGGCAGAAAGAATATCTGAATAAACTTCAAATACTTCCCAAATTTGACTGTGAGATCCAAGATGGAGGAGGAGTAAGTAGAAGCCACACAAACCTCCTCCCAGGACCAGACTGGAATTACAACTAAATTGCAAAGAAATCATCCAGAATAAACAACTGAACAATAGTGAGAGAGAAGCATTATAACCACAGACAGACAGAAGAGACACCTTCAACACAATGTGACTGGTATGGAGTGCAGAGGAGACACAAGAGGGCTGGCTGGGCTCCCATAGGCGGCAGCTAAAGTGCTGGAGGAATACTGTAGCAGCTGGGAGGTCCCCCCGAGAAGTGGGGGTCTGAACTCTAACCTGAGTTCCCCAGCCTACAGCACCAGAGACAAAAAAAAAGCCAAGACAACATCCAGCTGTGAAAAGCAGCAGGGTTTCACTGTGCCAGGGACAAAGAGCTAGAGTCACAGAGAGCCATTTAAAGGGCCAATACATAAAACTTCATTTGCAGCTACTTATCCTGGGCTCCAGCAAGGGTGAGGCAGAGTGGACTAGACACTTGAGGAAAGACTGGGGACAGTGGCTTTGGGGAGAGAATTGAGAGAGCATCTGCCAGGATCCCTGTGCTAAGTCACTCCCTATACTGCAGGAGCGATCTTGCTCAGGCAGAGCACTGCCCTCCAAGTAACACCAGCCTGAGGGGAAGCAATACCCTCACCCTCAGGTATGACTCTGCCTCACTCTGTGGTGCTTAAGTTTAGCTGCTGATTACAGAGTGACTAGATTAACAATGGAAGGAATCAGCCATAGAATGAGGATCCCTGATAATCTCAAACAGGCTCCTACAGCCAGACTGGGACATCATTCGACATCACCAGAGGCAGATCCAGAAAGAAAAAGTACTAAATACTAGATGCTTCAGAGATGAATTCCACTGTGGTCTTCTTCATGATTTAAGATATTTTCTCTCCCGTATAGCTTTTTAATATTCATTTCTTGTCCTTCAAGTCTGTGCATATTAAGTTACTAGATTTTATTTCAAATCTCATATTTTGCTCTTCTCTTCTCTTACTCCATTTTACCCTCTTTCCCCTTCTTATGTTTGTTATAAATTTTATTTTCTGTTGGTATGATTTGTTTCTATTCCATTCTTACTATTTCTCCCCACTCCAGCCTCTCAAAACCACATTTCTTGTCACTGATCATCTCACATTCTTTTTTGCATTCTTAAAATACCCTTCTTCTCGCTCTACCTTTATCAGTCTTTGCTTGCAGGTCGTGCATAGGGTGGTTTTTGCTGCATTTTTTCAATTTTATCTCTGTATCTTCACTATTTTGGCATTTCACATCTAAAATTTTACTATTTCCTACTCCTACTCCATTCTATCTCCCTCCTCCCTTTTCTTTTTTATGTCTCAAATTTTAATTTTTCCCTATCTTACCCTGCTTTTCATTCCTTACTCTTAGTATTCCTTTCCCCTCTATCACCTCAATATCACTTCCCTTTCCTCTAGACACCTCTTGAGATATTCTTTCTTTCCTTTTTCCCTCTTTTTCCCATCCCACCTATATTAATCTTAGTTCACTTGTTATAGATAGTGCTGTGGTAGATCTTTTCCTCAAAGTTGGTTCCTATTTCTTTTTCACTTATTTATACATTTTTTCCTTTTTCTTTCTCTCACTATATATTTTTTAAAATTTCTGTTTCAACCTAATACTGTATGCTTCCCTTCTCTTACTCCATTCCAGCTTCTTCATTCCCTTTTCCATTTACGATGTAAATTTTACTTTCTCTCTTTGCCTTACCCTGATTCCCTACTCTTATTACTGCTCCTCGGTCTACCCTCTCAAATGCATTTTTCTTTTTCTTTTATTTTTTTTATTGTTCACTTAGAGTTGTCCCCATTTCCCCCCATTGCTCTCCCCTGCACCATCCAATTCCTGCTCCCAAAGACAATCTCCTCCCCATTGTCCTTGTCCATGTATCCTTTGTACATGTTCCCCTTCTTTCCTTCATTTACCACCCTTCCACCTCCTCTCTGGTCCCTCTCAATTTTTCTTTATTTCCATGTCTCTGTTTCTGGTCATTGCTCATTTGATTGTTTTGTTGATTAGAATCCTGTTATAGGTAAGATGATATGGTACCTGTCTTTCACTGACTGGCTCATTTCACTTAGCATAATACTTTCCAATTCCATCCATACTATCACAAAGGGCAGGAGCTCCTTCTTTCTTTCTGCTGCACAGTATTTCATTGTGTAAAGGTACCATAGTTTTTCATCCACTCATTTACTAACGAGCACTTAGGCTGTTTTCCAGCACTTGGCTGTTGTAAATTGTGCTGGTATGAACATAGTGGTGCATAGGTTCTTCTGAATTGGTATTTCAGAATTCTTAGGGTATAATCCCAGCAGTGGAATCACTGGGTCAAAAGGCAGTTCCATCTTTAGTTTCTTGAGAAAATTCCATGCTGTTTTCTACAATGGCTGCACCAGCCTGCATTCCCACCAACAGTGCACCGGGGTTCCCTTTTCTCCGCATCCTAGCCAGCACTTCTTTATTGATTTATTAATGATGGCCATTCTGACTGGTGTGAGGTGGTATCTCATTGTGGTTTTAATTTGCATCTCTCTGATGGCTAGTGATGTTGAACATCCTTTCATATGCCTGTGCTCCTTGGAGAAGTGACTGCTGAAGTCCTTTATCAATTTTTTAATTGGTTTTTTTGTCTTCCTGGAGTGGAGTGGTGTGAGTTCTTTATATATTTTGGATATCAAATTGTTGTCTCAGGTATCGTTGGCAAATATGTTTTCTCATACAGTTGGTTCCCTTTTCATTTTGATGATGTTTTCTTTAGCTGAGCAGAAAGTTTTTAATTTGGTGTAGTTCCATTTGTTTATTCTTTCCTTTATTTTCCCTTCCCTAGAGCAAATTCATTTTCACTGGGGGTCACATCAGCCTTGTGGTTGACTTCAAAGGGCCAAATGTAATTTCAACTCCTTAACAGTTAAGGAGTAGTTACATTTTTACAGTCCTAAAATTATTTTGGCCTTTTAAAGGCAACTGTGAGGCTAATGCGGCCCCCAGTGAAAATGAGTTTGACACCCCTGCTAGAGGATATATCAATGAAAATATTGCTGTGTGGGATAACTGAAATTTTACTGCCTTTTTCTTCTAGGGTCATGGCTTACATTTAAGTCTTTTATCCATTTTGAGTTTATTCTGGTGTAGGGCTTAAGTTAGTAGCCTAGTTTCATTTTCTTCCATGTACCTATCCAGATCGCTCAACATTATTTATTAAAGAGGCTATTTTTATTCCATTTTATGTTCCTGCCCCTTTGTCAAATATTAACTGACCATAGAGACTTGGGCTTATTTCTGACCTCTCTATTCTGTTCCATTGGTTTATGTGCCTGTTTTTATGCCAGTACCAGGCTGTTTTAATTCCAGTAGCCTTGTAATACAGTTTGATATCAGTTATTGTGATCCCTCCTACTTTGTTCTTCTTTCTCAAAATTGCTGAGTCTATTTGGGGTCATTTATGGTTCCACATATACTTTTGAAATATTTGTTCTATATCTGTGAAATATGTCATTGGTATTTTAATAGGGATTGTGCTGAATCTATAAGTTGCTTTGGGTAGTATGGACATTTTGATGATATTAATTCTTCCAATCCATGAGCATGGTACATGCTTCCATTTACCGTCATCCCTTGCTACATTGCAGTTCACTTATTGTGGCTTAACTGTATCGCAGGTTTTTTTTTTAAATATATCTAATTCTGTAGCACAGAGTTTTTGCTATATCGCAGGATTTTTCGGTATGTAGGTATTTATATAATATTTATGATTTTAATTATTTTTGCCTAAAAATTTTTAATATAAAAATGTTAATTCAACATATTAAAAGAATATTAAATCGAAATAAAATACAGTATGTATTTCATCAGTGGATGAATACTGTACTGTACACAATGGAAATGCAGTATGCCACTACCGTTTGCGCAAGTTTGCCAATGTGAGATTGTACCTGGCACCCTATTGGCTGATGGAATGGAAGGCAACCAACCACAGCACTGTGTTCTGTATCCTGGGCGCTGATTGGCTCAGTGACCATAGCATCAGTCTGTTTGCTCTCCTACACTGTGCCCATATGTTCAGCATCTCTCCTTGTCCCCTTCACATCGACGTCTGATCGCTGCATGTAGTGTTGTTCCACAGTGTTGTTTTTGTGAAATTTTTGTAAAAGTTTTAATTTATTTCAAGCCCTACGATGCTACCCAAACTTTCTGCGCCTTCTAAGGCTTCTGGAAGTGAACCCAAGCACCAGAGGAATATGCTTACCATCAAAGAAAAGGTGGAACTTCTCGACATGTTAAAGGAAGGCAAAAGCTATGCGGCTGTAAGCCGCCATTACGGGATCAATGAATCTACTGTTTGCTACATAAAGAAAGATGAGAAGAATATTAGGTCTACAGCAACAATGACTTTTAACAAGACTGCAAAGAGGGTGGTCACTTCCCATAATAAGACCATTGTGAAGACGGAGTCTGCATCAGCCCTGTGGATAAATGACTGCAGGAAGAACATCTCTCTGGATACCAACACCATCTGGACGAAGGCCAAGAAACTTTATGGTAGTTTTGTGGAAAGCATGGACATTCATGACGATGACAAGGATGAAGACAAGGACGACGATGCAGAAGCAGGATTGTCGAGTGCTTCTCCCACCAGACCAACCCCATGCAGTGCCAGCAAGGGCTGGTTTGATGAATTTCAGAGATGTTTTGGACTCAAAAGCATTTCTCGGCATGGAGAAGCTGCCTCTGTGGATGTCCATCCACAACCATTGATGGACGAAGACCTGACGGAGATGACGAAGTCAGCAAGTGAAGAAGAGGATGAGGAACAGGACAAACTCCAGGTTGGAGAAGAGGAGGAGGCTGGCCTAATACTCGATCATCTTGCAACCATGGTCAGAATAGCCAAAGAATTTCAGCAAGTGGCTGAAGAATGGGACCCCCAGATGCTTCAGTCGTTGCTCTTCGTAAATACAATCAAGAGTGGCATGTCAGTTTATAAACACCTTCTCACTCAGAAGAAAAAGCAGCGCCAGCAACTCCCCATAACTATGTTCATCATTTGGCAAAGAGATCAGTTACGCCTATGCCTTTAGCAGAAATAGAAGTTACGGGCCAGGGCGAAGATACTGCACCACCTGATGAAGCGCCTGATGAAGAGGTGACTTCAGAAGAGCTGTGATGCTCTTCTTGGCTGTGCAGTACATTCGTCTCATCATCATCACCTTCATCACCATCAGTACTGCACAGCTACATAATTCATGATCTTCATCATTCAAGTTGTAGTATACTTCACTGGTGAGCACCCATATAGAATTTTATATGTTGTTAAAATTACATAGGTTTAAGAGTGTAGAAAGTGTTTAAGAGCATATGAAGTGTTTATAAGAGTGAGGGAAAGGTTAATAAGAGAGTGGGAAAGGTTTATAGGAGTGTGGGAAGGGTTTATAAAGACTTAAAATATATATAAATAAAAAAATAAATATAGTGCCGCTACTTTGCGGATTTTCACCTATCACAGGGGTCTCAGGAATGTTACTCCTATGATAGGTGAGGGATCACTGTATTTGTGTGTTCCTTAATTTCTTCAATTACTGTTCCGTAATTTTCCGGGTATAGGTCTTTTGCTTCGTTGGTTAAGTGTATTCCTAGGTACTTTATTTTTTCTTGTTGCTATAGTAAAGGGGATATTTCTCCTAATTTCTGTTTCTGATATTTCATCATTGGTGTATAAAAATACCTTTCATTTACAAATATTGACTTTGTACCCTGCTATTTTTCCAAATTCATTTTTTTGAGAGGATAAAGGAAGAAGGAACACTAAGAGTGTGGGATGAAAACCTGGTTAAGACAGGGAAAAATTAATGTTTAAAAGAAGAAAAGGTAAAAGCAGCAGAAAGGCAAATTAGAGTAGGAAACGGAAACAGTGAAATTTGAGATTTGATATACGAAGATAGTTACTATCAACAAATAAGATTGAAGAACTAGAATAATAACCACCTTATGCACCACTACCTGTTAGCAAAGACTGATAAAGGCGGAGAGAGGATAAAGGTGTTTTAAGAATGGGAGAAGGAATGTGAGATGACTAATAAAAATCTCAAATGGTTCTGAGAGGCTGGAGCGGGGAGCAATAGTAATAGTGCAGTACAGAAACAAGTTGTAGCAAGAGAGAAAATAGAATTTAAAACAAATATGTGAAGGAGGAGGAAGGAGGTAGTATGGAGTAAGAGAAGGTAGAGCAGTATATGAGATTTGAAATAAATTATATTATAAAACGTAGTGCCATATTATGCCCCAAATTGAAGGATATGAAATGAATGTTAAACAGCTTTGCAGGAGAGAAGATAGCATCTTCCTCCTATTTTCTCTACTCTGCTGAGTTTAGTAAATTGTGGCATGAGGAGCTGTGTAGCATGTAGTGTCAGGCACGGGATCTTCTTCTTCTTACCCCTGAGGAAAGGTACACATCAGCAGGAAACTCCTGGTTGATGGAGTTTCCTGCTCCATCAATGCCTGATCTTGCCACTCTGTGGAGCCTGTAATCCTGCATGTGGGGGTTGGGTTCACCTGTCTGTGAAAGGGTCTGGAGCAAATCCCAGGCATTCAGCTCCTGCCTTCCAGACCCAAGCCTGCCACTCTCTCACAGGAGGTTCAGCCCAAATTCTCTGCTCTTCTCTGTCCTCTGCTTAAGAGCAGTATTGAGTTGGGTCCTCCCATTCAGTGTTTTCTCTGTTTCTGAGATTTTTGGTTAGCAAAGCTGCTAGGTCCTACCCAGGCACACAGGCCTGCGTGCCTGGCTCCCTGCCAAGCCTCAGGTACATCTCAGTTCCCTTTTAAAAGAGTTTCTCTATGACCTGCATGGTGTAGTGTGGATCCCTTGGGGGTCCTGTTCTCCCCACATATCACATAGTCTTTCATGGTCAGGGCTGGCCACCTCCTTATAGGGCTTCTGCCAATTTTAGATAGCTTCTCTAGGAATCTCTCCTGGATGGCATTGGGAAGATCCTGTCAGCTCTACTATAACACAAGGTGGTGACAGTGTACTTCCTCTGGTCACTCCAGAGGTCTTCAGCCTCAGGTCTGCCCGTTCCCGTTGTGCTGTTTCTGGAGACCGAACCTCCCAGGCCTTCTCTTGCCACCCCAGCAGCTTGTGGGTCCTGAACCGATGTATAGCCACCCTGTTCTGTGCAGCTAGCAGTGCTGGTCTGGGCAGTGGCAGTGGTCCACCTGGAAAGCCTGGGCCATGAGCCCCAGGCCACCTCACAGGTAGACCGGTTCCTGTGTATTCCTGTGCTCTCCCTTACAGACACTTTTACTCACTCTCCACTCTGTGTTCTGACTTTAAATCTGGTCTGTGTCTGAGAGGAGATGAACAAAGCTGCCTGCTACTCTGCCACCATCTTAGATCTCCTCAAAAGTCATTTTTTGAATTGTCAGTTAGTCATCTCATATTTGTTTCTCCACTCTTATAAAAGTCTTAATATCTTCACACTGTTATTAACACTGGCTCATTTGCTGTTGATAGTGTGATGGTGAGTGGGGGTTATTTTTGCAGGTATGGGTTTTTTTCCTGGGCTGTGTGATTTTGCTCTGGCAGACCTGCATAACAGCATAAATGACACGGTGGGCAGAGTGACTCAGTCAGCCAGCTGGAGGGAAGAACCCACCAAAGAATAATAAAACAACAGTAAAAACCCATATACAAACAGAGAGCAACACAAATGGCATAAAGGGCATCCCAAGAGCATCCAGTTCAAGAGACCAAGAAAACTGCACCACTGAATGACACAGGTCTCCTACCATAAAAGTTCACACCAGAAAGACAGAGTGTCAAAACAGATCAATTTAAGAAGCAGAAGCAAACAAGAAGAGTCTTCCCCAAAATGCGGAGACAAAAAACAACTCTCAATTGAAAAGAAAGGAGGAATTCCTAGGACAGTGCTAAATGAAATAGAGGTAAATAAACTGTCAGACAATTAGTTCAAAATAATGGCTATAAGGAAGCTTAATGAGCTCAGTGAGAACTACAAAGAACCAGAGGGAAGCTACAAGCAACTAATTGTGATCTACATCAGCATGCAAAAGTACATAAAAACTATCAATAAGAGCATGCCAGAAATGTAGAATACAATTTTTGAATTGAAGACCACAAATGAAGGAAATAAAAGCAGGTTAAATGAAGCAGAAGATCAATTAGTGAGGTGGAGGACAAGGTAGAAAAAACTTCCCAGACAGAGCAACAAAAGAAAAAAAAAGACTCAAGAGGAATAAAGTGGGTTTAAGGGAGCTGCATGACAACATGAAACGTAATAATATCTGTATCATGGGACTACCAAAGAAAACCTGTTACATAGAAAACCTGTTTGAAAAAAATAATGATGGAAAACTTCCTGAACTTGATGATAGGAAAAGTCATGCAAATCCAGGAAGCACAGAATGTCCAAATGAAGATGAATCCAAAGAGGCTGACTCTAAGACATATCATAATTAAAATGGCAAAATTCAAAGAAAAAGAGAGAATATTGAAGGTAACAAGGGAGAAATAGATAGTAACATACAAGGGAGCTCTAATAAGCCTAACAGCTGATTTCTCAACAGTAACACTATAAGCCAGAAAGGAATGGCAAGAAATATTCCAATTAATGTTAAAGCAGAGGCCTGCAACCAAGACTACTCTATCCAGCAAGGCTCTCAATTAAAATGGAAGGCAAAATGAGGAGTTTCCCAGACAAAAGAAGGCTGAAAGAATACACCTCCACCACACCAGCAATGCAAGATATGCTAAAGGAACTGCTTTAAGAAGATGAAGAAAGAGAGAGAGGAACAAAGGTACAAAGGGGAAAAATGGCAATGAATAAATACTTATCACTAATAATCTTAAATGTATATGGATTCAATGTTCAATCAAAAGACTTAGTGTAGCTGAATGGATAAGAAAACATGACCCACATATGTGCTATGTACAAGAGACCACCTCAGAACAAAAGATCTACACAGACTGTGAGTGAAAGGATGGAAAAAAATATTCCAAGCAAAGAGACCTAGAAAAAAAGCTGGGGTAGCAATACTTATATCAGACAAAATAGACTTCAATACACGGGCCATAAAAAGAGACAGAGAAGGTCACTTCATAATACGGAAGGGAAAAATTCATCAAGAAGATAATAAACATCATAAGCATAGGTGCAACCAACATAGGGGCACCCAAATATATAAGGAAAATCTTGGAGGACTTCAAGAAAGATGTAGATAGCCAACACAATTATAGTAGGGGATTTTAACACCCAACTGTCAACAATGGACAGATCTCCCAAAGTATCAACAAGGATACTGTGGCACTGAATGATGCATTAGATCAAATGGACTTAACTGATATATACACAACCTATCACCCCCCAAAAGCAAAATATACATTCTTTTCAAATGCACATGGAACATTCTCAGATAGACCACATGACAGGACACAAAACAAACCTCAACAAATTCAAGAAAACTGAAGTCATATCAAGCATTTTCTAGGGTCACAGTACACAGTAGGTTGAAACCAGAAACCAACCTCAAGCAAAAAACTCAAAAACAGTGAAATTCATGGAGACTGAATAACATGTTATTAAACAATGAATGAGTTAACAATGAGATTTAGGAAGAAATAAAAAAGTTGCTAGCAACAAGTGAAAATCAGCACACAACAGTACATAACTATGGGGCGCAGCAAAGGCAGTACTGAGAAGGAATTTCATGGCAATACAGGCCTATTTAAAAAAGAAAAAAACATTTCAAATAAACAACCTAACCCTATATCTACATGAACTGGAGGAACAACAACAAACAATGCCAAGAGCAAGTAGAAGGAAGGAAATAATCAAGATCAGAGCAGAATTTAACGACATAGAGACCAGAAGAACAATCCAAAGGATCAGTAAATCCAGGAGCTGCTTCTTTGGAAAGATAAACAAAATTGATAAGCTGTTAACCAAACTCATCAAGAAAAAAGAGAGAGGACCCAAATGAATAAAATCAGAAATGAAAGGAAAAATTATAACCGATACCACAGAAATACAAAGGATTGTAAGAAATGACCACGAACAAATATGCCAAGAAATTTGAAAACCTGGGCAAAACAGACAAGTTTATAGAAACTATATTCTTCCAAAGCTGAATCAGGAAGAAGCAGAAAGCCTGAGGAAACTGTTAACAGCTAGTGAAATTGAAGCAATAATCAAAAACCTACTGCCACACAAAAGCCCTGTATCAAATAGCTTCACAGGAGAATTTTACAAAACATTTGGGAAAGAGCTAACCCCTATACTGCTCAAACTATTCCAAGAAATCCAAGAAGAAGGAAGCCTCCAAAGCTCTTTCTACGAAGCCAGCATCATCCTAATCCCAAAACCAGATAAAGACACAGCAAAGAAAGAAAACTACAGGCCAATGTAGCTGATGAACACAGATGCTAAAATCCTCAACACAATATTAACAAATTGGATCCAGTGATACATTAAAAAGATCACACACCATGATCAAATGGGATTCATCCCAGGGATGCAAGGATTGAACAATATCTGCAAATTAATAAACATAATACATCACATAAATAAAAAGACAAAACTCACACAATCATATTAATACATAGTGAAAAAGCATTTGATAAAGTACAGAACCCTTTTATGACAAAAACACTCAGCAAAGTGGAAATACAAGGAAGCAATCCTTAGCATAATAAAGTCCATATATGAGAAACCTACAGCCAACCTCATACGCAGAGCGAAAACTGAAAGCCTTTCCCCGAACATCAGGAATAAGGTAAGGACGGGATGTCTGCTTTCACCACTTCTGTTCAACATATAGTATCAGAAGTTCTAGCCACAGTGATCAGACAAGAAAAAGAAATAAAATGCATCCAAATTGGAAAGAGGAAGTAACACTGCCATTGTTTGCAGATGACATGATAGTGTACATAGAAAACCCTATAGACATCACCAAAAAACTACTCAAACTAATAACTGAATTTATTATATATTACAAATACCTCATCTGAAAAAAGAGATAATTTTACTTCTTTTCCAGTTTGGCTGCCTTTATTTCCTTTTCTTGCCTAAACCTCCAGTATTATGTTGAATAAAAGTGGCAAAAGTGAGCATCTTATCTTGGTCCTCATCTTAGAGGAAAAACTTTCTGGCTTTTAACACTGAATCTCCTTAATAGTTATAAATTTATTCAGATTGTGTATTTCTTTGTGATTTAGTCTAGGTAGGTTTTGTATTCCTAGGATTTTGTCCATATCATCTAGGTTATTTATTTGTTGGTGTATTTGTTGGTGTTCATAATACTCCCTTATAATCCTTTTTATTTCTGTAGAACTGGTAGTTATGTTCTCATTTTCATTTCTGATTTTTAGTTATTTGAGTCTCTTCTCTTTTAATCTTAGTCCAGCTGGCTAGTGGTTTGTCAACTTTATTGATCTTTTGAAAGAACCAGCTTTTGGTTGCATTGACTTTCTCTATTCTTTTTCTAGTCTCTGTTTTATTCATCTCTGCTTGAATCTTTATTATTAACTTCCTTCTGCTACCTTTGAGTTTAGTTTGCTCTTTCTCTAGTGCCTTAAATTGCAAAGTTGGGTTGGTGATTTCAGATCTTTCTTGTTCTTCTAATGTAAGAGATAGGTTACAGCTATAAATCTCCCCCATAGTACTGCTTTCACTACATCCCATAAATTTTGTATGTTATGTTTCTGTTACCACTAATCTCTAAGTGTTTCCTAATTTCCCTTGTGACTTTTTCTTTGATCCATTGGTTGTTAATTGCCATAAATGTGAATTTTCCAATTTAGTTTCTGTAATTGATTTCTAACTTCATTCTGTTATGATCAGAAAAGATACATTATATAATATCTTTTAAAATCTATTGAGACTTAATGTGTGGCCTAATATATGGTCAGTTCTGAAAAACGTCTCACTGCAATTGAGAATATGTATACTACTGTTGGTTAGACTGATTTGTGTATGTCTGTTTAGGACCTCTATTTCCTTACTTATCTTCTGTCTGGTTATTCTTTCCATTACTATGAGTGCAGTATTAAAATCTCCAACTATTTGTTGTATAATTCTTTGTACCTTCAGTTCTGTCAGTTTTGCATCATATATTTTTTTTACTATATTTTATTGATTATGCTGTTACGGTTGCCCCACTTCCTCCTCTTCTTTCCCCCCACCCTCTTACCCCCCTTTCCCCTCCCTTTAGTTTTGTCCATAGGTCATACACATAAGTCCTTCTGCTCCTGCACTTCCTATACTATTCTAACCTCCCCCTGTCTGTTGTCTACTTCCCATTTATGCTACTTGTTCTGTGCCCCATTCCCACTCTCTCCCCCTACCACTCCCCTGTTGATATTCCTCCATACCTCATATAACTCCCTTCAACATTTCATACAATAAAGGCTGGGTGTTGATGAACTTCTTGAACTTGACCTTATCTGCAAAGCACTTTCTCTGCCCTTCCATTCTAAATGAAATCTTTGCTGGATAGAGTATTCTTGGATGTAGGTCCTTGCCTTTCATGAC
>PVJI01024366.1:0-22077 GCA_004026765.1 Micronycteris hirsuta
CCCCTGCCCCAGTTCCTGCCTGGTGCCCCTGCCCTAGTTCCTCTCTGGTCCCCCTGCCTCAGTCCCTCTCTGGTCCCCCTGCCTGTAGTCTCTCGCTCTCGTCCATCCTCCACAATGCAGCAGAGTGACCCTAAAAACGCATGAATCTGATCCCTTCCACTGCCCTGCTTAAAGCCCGGCTCTTTGGACTGATTATCTGTAACCTCCCTCCCCACGGCCATGGTCTGGTCCCATCGCCTGTCTGCTCTGCTGGTTCCCTTCATCCTAGCTACATCGAAGTCCTAACAACTCCCTGAGGGCCCCAGGTTGTCTCGCCTCCTGAGGCCTCCCAGGTGCCTTCCCTTCTACCCAGAATGTCCATAGCCTCTCCTCACCTGCCTAACTCCTTCTCATCCTTCAAAACTCAGCGAAAGCAATTCCTCCTCTAGGAAGCCTGCCTTCTTCCTCCGCTCATCCACCCCAGCTGAGCGTGATGGCCCCTCCCCAGTGCTCTCACAGCAGGCATGCCATGAGTGCGTGGGGGCCTGTCTCCAATACCACTCAGCAGCAGCTCCAGCCCTTCGTTGTCCTGCCTTATCCCCATGTGAGTCTGAGGGCTCCTGGGAGGAAGGGGTTGCTTCTGTTATCTCTGTGTCGTCAAGACGCAGCATAAGCCCCAGCAAATGGTACCTGCCCCGTAAACATCGTCTGTGGTCTTACAGTGAGCTATACATTGTTTAGTTTCTTTTTGTCCCCTCTTTTGTTTCTTTATTGAGGTACATATTTGCAGAGAGTAACATCCACTCTTTTGGGCATACAGTCGATTTAGACAATCAAGACATGGAACAGCTCCGTCCCCTGCCCCAAATCCTTCCTGCTGCCACTTTGTAGCCGCCCTTCTTCAACCGCAGCCAATGGCAACGAGGGGTCTGTTTGCTGTCCCCGTGGTTTTGCCTTTTCCAGAATGTCTTGGAAGTAGACATGTACGATTTGTCCTTTTAAGTCAGGCTTCTTTCACTTAGTGTAATGCATTTGAGACTCATCCCTGCTGTCGCTCTCACGAGTTGGTTCATTTTTATTGCTGATCGGTATTCCAGTGTGTGGTGTACCTAGTTCATCCCTTCACACTGGCCGAAGAACCCTGGGGTGGCCGCTAGTTGTTGACAACTATGAAGGTAGGCATCATTAATGTTCATGTACAGGCTTTTGTAGGAATGTAACTTTTCATTTTCTTTGGAAATGGAGCTACTAATCTTACAGTATGTTTATTTTTAAAAAATTTTAATTTGTATTGAATTTATTGGGGTGACATCGGTTAATAACACTGTATAGGTTTCAGGTGTATAATTCTATAATACAAATTTATGAGAAGCTGCCAAACTGTTTTCCAAAGTATCTGCTAGACTTATCAGAGTGATCACTTCATAAGTTGTATAAATGTCTAATCACTCTGCTGTACACCTGGAATTAATATCATATTGTATGTCAACTGTAATTGAAAAATAAATTTTTAAGAAAGCGTTTTACCCTTTGCATTCCCATTATGAGCATTCCAGTCCCTCAACATTCTCGCCAGCAGTATTTATTGAGAAGACAACAATGGAATTACCTTCGCACCTTTGAAGAAAATTAGTTGGCAGCACTCAGTCCACTGAGCCATACCAGCCAGGGCCAGCTTTCTTTTTTAGTACTGTTTGTGTGGTTACCTTTTCCATATTTTTTACCTTCAACTTATTTTTGTCTTTATATTTTTTAAGATTTTATTTATTTACTTTTACAGAGAAGGGAAGAGAAGGAGAGAGAGAGGGAGAGAAACATCAATATGCAAGAGAAAAATTGATTGCTTGCTTCTCCCACACCCCCACCTAGGGACCTGGCCCAAAACCCAGGCAAGTGCCCTGACTGGGAATCGAACCAGTGACCTTTCAGTTTGCAGGCCGGTGCTCAATCCACTGAGCCACACTAGCCAGGGCTTTGTCTTTATATTTAAAGTGGGTTTCTAGTAGACAGAATATAACTGAATCTTGTTTTGTTTTGTTTTTTCAAAACAGTCTGACAATCTCTGCCTTTTAATTATGTTTAGACCATTTATATTTAATACAGTTATTGATATGGTTGGATTTAGGTCTGTCACTTTTATTTTTTGTGTTTGTCCTTCCTGTTTTGTATTCTGTTGTTCCAACTTCCCTGCCTTCTTTTGGAATATTTGAATATTTTTTAGTATGCCATTTTAATTTACATTTTCAGCTCTATTTTAGTCGTTGCTCTAGGAATCACCATATATATATAAGCTTTCATAGTATACTTAGGATTACTTTGTAATGACTTCGAGTGTAATACAGAAGTCTCACAAATAGGTCTCTTTATTTCCTCCACTAACCTTAACATTATAGTTGTCATATGTGTTCCCTTATACACACTGACATCCCTATCAGACTATTATATTTTTTTCTTTCAACAGTCACATATATCTAAAGAACTCAGGATGACCAGTGTAGCCTGTTTCTCTTAATTCCTGGAGATATAGATTCACCTCTGGCATCATTTCCTTTCAACCTAAAGAATTTATTTTATTTATTTATCTATTTATTTTTATTGTAGCTCTGCTGGTGACAAATTCTCTTACGTTCTCTTCACCTGAGAATCTCTTTATTTGAAATCATTCTTGAAGGATATTTTCCCTGGTTACAGAATTCTGGGTTGACAATTCTTTTCCTTTTAGCATCTTAAGGATGTTGTTCTACTCTCTTCTGGCGTCCATGTTTTCTGTTGAGAAAGCTGCATCAAATCGTCATTCTTTGTATGGAGGAACATACAAGAATATGTCATTTTGCCCTGGCTGGTGTGGCTCAGTGGATTGAGTGCTGGCCTGCAAACCAAATGATCGCTGGTTCGATTCCCAGTCAGGGCACATGCCTGGGCTGCAAGCCATGTTCCCAGTAGGGGGCGCACTAGAGACAACCACACATTGATGTTTCACTCCCCCTCTTTCTCCCTCCCTTCCCCTCTCTCTAAAAATTAATAAATATAATCTTTTAAAAAATCTATCTTAGAGAAGCCCCAGTGGCCTAATGGATAAGGCATTGGCCTCCTAAAAAATCTATCTTAGGTATATATATATATATTGAAAAAAGACTCTCATTTTCTCTAGCTGCTTTCAATATATTAACATTTATGTTGGGTTTTCAGCAGTTGGGTTATGTGTATCATATGGTTTTCTTTGAGTCTGAGATTCGCTCAGCTTCTTGAATTTGTAAATTTATGCCTTTCATGCATTTTTTTTTCTGCAGCAGTATCTTAATTTTTTCAATCTTTTTTCTCTGTTTTTTTGGATTGAATAATTTATACTGATCTATCTTTAAGTTCACTGACTCTTCCTCTGTCACCTTCACTCTGCTCTTAAGCCTACCCAGTGAATTTTTAATTTCAGATATTTTATTTTTCAGTCCTAAAAAATCCATTTGGCTCATTTTCTAGTTTCTAATCTCTGTTGAGAACAACTATCTTCCCATCACTTCCAAGTTCTAACAGCTACTTCAAAATCTTTTCTAATAATTCCAGCATCTAAGTTATCTTAGAGTTGGTCTATGTTGATTGTATTTTCCCTTGAGAATGGGTCATATTTTTCTGGTTCTGTTTTTGTTGAATAATTTCAGATTGTATCCTAGACATTATGGATGTTATATTGTGTAGACTTGGTCCTGTTATAATTGTTTGCAGACCGTTGATTTCGTTGTTATGTTTAGAGGCAATCAACTAATTTAGGCTTAGACCCTAAGTTCTGTCTCACCTCTGTTTTTGGTGGTTCTGACGTCAGCACTAATCCGTAGGAGAAAAGAGGAAAGAAAGGGAAATTGACCCCAGATTACTTCTCCAAATTTTGACTCCTCTACACCATCTTCTAGCTTTTGTTTGATTTTCAGAGTCATCAGGTAGTTGTTTTGTATTTTTGTCCAGATTTTTTTATGTAACCAGTAGGAGAGAGAAGCTATACTGGACTTACTCTGTCTTGGCAAGAATTTGAAACACCTCCCCAGTTTATTCTGATTTGCCAGAGTTTCCAAAAGCTGGATAAATGAAGGCCCAGAGCACCAGGAGGGGCAGCAGGAGGCAAGCTCACAGCTAAGAGGCGACAAGCCCCTCTCCCACGCCCCGAGTCCCGGCCAGATGTCAGGGCCCTCCTTCCACATTGCCGTGTCCAGACTGGTGTGGTTATTTCTATTTCTGGGTGAGAAGATGAAGGAGGAGCTGGTGACTTGTTTATTTGGTTTCCCATCTAATCCCCTGGCCTTCTCCAGCTCTGCACTGCAGGGCGCCGACCATTGCAAACTACATTTCCAAAGACAGCTTGAAAATTAGCTTCTGCCAGTAGGAGGCACACACATGAAATTGGAGGGCGAGAGGAGAGGAGACTCCAGAGTATTCCTCCTACTCTCTCAGCTTTGGACAGCATCCCCAGCAATAGCTGTGTTTCTTCTGTGGCCCAGGCTCCACAGATACCCTCTCCCTCAGCATCCCTGCTGGGCGGCCCTGGTTCCTCAGCCCCATACAGCCCCCCTCCTCTCCCTTCGCTCCCACCACACAGGCGGTTGTGGTTCCTGCTATGGCTCATCTCTGGGTTGCCTCACACCCCATTTACCCTTTCAACTCTCGCAACATTTTTGTAACCAGTTTTTTTTCAATCAAATTCCTGCTATTGAAATACGGGCATAGGTGCTGGTTACTTGGACTCAGACTGACCTAGTCCGCGTGGCGGCAGAATGAAAACGTGCTCAGGTCTCCTGGGTCAGCTGTCGGTGTCTTCCCGCTGCCCTCCTCTGGCTGGGAGGGGCATCAGGAAGCAGACCACCTTCTGGCCAGCCAGGAGGGCAATGCTTTGATCTAAGTGGCACATCATTTTACAGGAATGTAAAAGTTTATCTTTCATATATAATCCATTTTCTAGGAAAGTCGTCATATTCATCAGCACCTTCCTTTTGTGTTAATACCGTAAGTGATTATTTGAATCTTTTGCACCTGTACCCTCACTCCTCCTAGGTGTTCTTCTGGAACAGGCAGGGGGTAAGTTCTGGAAAACGGGAATCACTTCAGGAAGACCCAGCAAAGCTGGAAAGGAGACCTGAACACGAATCAAGGCTGGAACTGGGGCAGGACTTCAGCGAAGTGCTGAGTAACAGGAGAAGATGGGATGGCTTCACCCCAGGAGCAAACCAGGGTGATCATGGGGTCAGTGGTGTCTGACAGGGATCAGAGTTTTGGCAACTTCCCCAAGGCCATAAGGCTGGTAACCAGCAGAAGGCGCAGGAGGAAGCTTCCCGGCAGTCTCTGGAATGGGGCGCAGCAACCAGGTTGCAGTAGGGGCTACGGACAGGGGAAGAAAACACTGACCCGGCCACGGGCCTTTCAACCAGTCCGGGGTGTCAGGGGCGGCACTTGCTGGTCCACATCCCCCCAGGGGCTTATGGGGCAGAAATAAAAGCACAGCCAGCACCTGTCACAAAAGACCTTTAATGATCACCTATTTATAGTTCTTTTGTTCACTGTCCTGTTAGAGTTGAATAAACTGCAATAACTTATCTGAGAGAACAAGGAATGCCACAGGTACAACAAACAAACCTGGCAGATGGCCCAGGAATGAGGGTGTCACAGAATAATCACTTCACAGAAGGGCCACAGACCTGGAGAGCTGTCCCAGCCACCTGTCACGCCCCACACCCAGGACCCACACACGGTCCGTGCGCCAGGCTGCGTGCTGGCGCCCACTGAGGAGGAAGAGGCACCCCCGGCCCGACCCCAGTGTCTGTGGCCGGCCCCACAGAGCAGACGTGTTCCAGGAGGACCGTGCACCCGCGCTTGTTCCCCTGAGCGCTCTGCTGATCTGCAGTGCAGGCCATGGTCGCACCCCGAGCTTGTGAGGCTCCCACTTCTCACGTGACAGCACCTCTCATACCCACGCCTCCCATGACCCATGATCCGTGCAGTCATAATTCCCGTGAGGCGGGCAGAGCCTGGCGCCAGCCCCACAGTCCACACGGAGACACTGAGGTCAGCGAGTTCCCAGGGCACACTCGGGCTGAACATAGGGTGCCAGGTGGCACGCCTTCCTCCACGCCACAAGGCTTGCAGTGCCCTGAGCCTCACATTTTCACCTAGAAGGCCCTGGGTGGGGGAGGGGCGGGATTCTGTGTCAAGGGCTGGTCCAGATCTCACCAAGGTGCCCACCCTCAGCCCTGATGAGGGACCTACACAAAGGGGCAGGCTGGCAGGGGGAGAGTTCGGGAGACTGCGGGTGGGGGACCAGCCTCCCTCAGGCACCCTCCTGCGGCCCACACACTCGATTGCGCACAAAGGGGGGAGTGGAATCCTAGCAGAATCGCTCAAGGGCAACTGGAAGGATCCCGCCCTCCCAGGAGGGGCTTTGGCTGTAAAGTCCTGCCTCAGCATTTCTTCTAAGAAACCTGGACTGCCATCTACCTGTCCATATGCAAAGAGGACCCTAATTCTAGTGTCTGCTCCTGTCACATTGCTCCTTGGGTCACCCCACGTGCCTGGGCTGGGAGAGCTGGGTGTCATACTGGGGCACAGACACGAGTCCTGGGTGAGGCCTGGGCCTGTCTCCTCGCTCCGCTGCCCCCCACGCTGCTTGGGCCAGTATCAGGGCCATGGCCCACCGTCCCTGAGCACCAGGCCCAAGCTTCGGGCGGGGGCTACACAATCACCAAATGACAAAATGTGTGTGTGTGCATGTGTGTGTGCGTGTGAATAAGCAAATGACTGGGCCTGAGCCTGTGGCCCAGGTTCCGGTACAAAGGTACTTGGGGTGGGAACGCCACGGCCATTCCACCATGAAAAGCAAGGGCAGAACTTGTGCTTGCTGGTCTAGCATCAAACCGCAGAACTGTGGTCTGAGGAATTTTTTCTCCAAAAGAAACCTTGAAGGAAACTTCAATAGGCAAGACAGATAAAAGCGAGCTGCTCTGGTGGAAGTGGGAATGGGGGAAGGGCTGGAGACTTATCCTGTGCCTCCATCCCTCCCTTCCCACTTTAGCAGCCCCTGACAACGCTCTGTGGAACACCAGGGGTTCCACAGCACCTGGTTTGAAAACCACTGTGTCAGAGTGTCTACAGATCGTGGGTCCGTGGGACCTGTGCTTTGACTTCCCTTTTGGGGTGAAGGGTTGGCAGAGAGTGAAGGGGCAAGGATGCTCCCCCTTCCACAGGCCTCTTTGAAGCCACTGTGCAGTGACCCTGCAGGGGAGCATCGGAGGTGGAAAGCCTGCCCCCAATGGGCTGGCCATTTCAGTCCTGGAGGGAGAACAAAGTGGGGGAGCCACCCAGGCCAGGATGCAGGCTTATGCACGAGGGTGGGGGAGTCTGTTTTGGTCCTTGTTGACGTGAAAAAGAAAAACATCAGAACAGGCATAGGCCTATGACCATGAGACCCTTTAAGAGTTCAAGATTGGGGCCTAATGTCTTCCTCCAGGATGGGTCGAGAATGCTCCATCCCCCGTCACCGGCAGGAGAGAAGCTGCCTTTGTGGGCTGCTGGAACCACTGGGGGGCGGGTCAGCTGGGGCTCGGCACCGCATGTAAGAGGCCTGGGTTTTCCCCGAGTATCCCAGTACGCCCCAGGTACCATCATGAAGTACTGGCAGCTCTGGTTGGCCCTGGAAGGGGCTGGTACCCTGAAGGGAAGGAGTAGGCAATTTCCGTTCCATATCCCCTTGAGTTCTTTGATGGATACTGAGCCGGGGTCTGGGGCTGGGGGCTCTCACCAACTTGGGCCCCGAGCCCCAATCACTGACAATACCCATGTCTTGTCTCTCTGTCCTGATTGCTGGGACCACTCTCTGTGGCACGGCACTCCTGAATAGTGTCTCCGTTTTCCCCTCCGCTGGGTCACCAAAGCGGACCTGGCTACCACTCCTTCTGGTTGACATCTGCCTAAATGAGATGGCCAGTGGGAGGAGGGCCCAGGCCACAGCAAACTTCCTGCGTGAACTTGGGCCACTTCCCTGCAGTGGCAGGGCCGTGGCCTGTGCGGCCATTTGCAACGTAAAGGGCTGACTTTCATGTCTACTGACTTCCATCCACCTGAGCCCTACAATTCCTTGAGGCAAGTGGGGAAGGGATTGCTGTCCCATTTTACAGTCAGGGAAACCGAGCCCAAGAGGTTGAGTGACTTGCTCAAGGCTACTCAGCTGGGTGATGACAATGAGGAGAGGCCCCGTGGGAAGCCCCCAGCTGAAACAGCACCCCCCTGAGGCTGAAGAGGCCGGTGGGGTCCAGCCAGATAACCAGGCCTCAGGTTCACTGGGACTGACTCTTCTCATGGTTGGAATGTGGAGGAGCCCAGCTGACCCTCTGCCTGGGGACTTTCTCTCAAGGCCAGTCTTCCTCCCACCCTAAACTGCTGCCCACGTGCCGCCCGCATGGCCCACGAGCAAGTCCCAGTGTGGCGCTGTGTGGTCAGCACGGGCCCCAGCGGTGCGCACAGAACGAACTGACACTGCGGGCTGGGGCCTGGGGCCTGGTGGGTCCCCCAACCCCCAGTTTCACTCCGGGGTCTCACCTGACTCCAGGTGGAGAGGGGTTCTGCAGAGAGGGACCCAGTCATGTTTGGGGGCTGCAGGGGTCTAGAGCCAACCAGGAGCTTGGGAAGAGGATCTGGGCCTTTCTGACAGGAAGAGGCCAGAGGAAACACGGGTCTGCATGGCTTGCAGTTGGGCGCCCAGCCCAGGGGCAAGCAGGGCTAAACTGCCCCGGGCGCCATGCACAGAGCTGTCGTTCTAGCGTGGGCCTCGTCCACCTGGGAGCGGCACCGTTCCTGATTCGCATCAAGGCACTATGTGGACAAGGAGCAGCCCCGGGGCCATGAATAAAATGGCCCCATTCTTCCCCCATGACTTTCCCTGACCACGAGCTTCCTGAGGACAGCTCCTGGGACTGACCCATCTCTGTGTCTCCAGTGCTTGGCACTGAGCAATTAACATATCAGCCGAGGATGGTTAAGCCAAATTCAAACGAACCTGACCATTGCCCTTCTGCAGCCCTGCACCCAAGGCGTCAAAGGCTAGACGGGCTATGATGCTTCCTGCAGCTGGAGAAATTTCAGGTAACCATGGTGATAAACCCAAAAGGGTGAGGGAGCTGTTGAGGGGGTGGAAGCTCAGGAAACTAGCGGCAAGTCTTTCGTGTGCACAGGTTAGGGATGGAGGAGGAGGTGTGGAGCGGAGTGATTACCCCAAATCCTAAAGGGTCTTATCCCAACTGCAAAGGTTCCCGAGGAAGACCCTGGAGACCACATGCTTGTGGTACGTTGTTCCAGCATTTCATCAGCTCCGCAGCTGCCCGATGAAGTGCAAACCACCCAGCAAGCTCTGGTAGGGGCTCGAGGTCCGGGGCACCTGCAGCCAGGACCCCAGGACTGGCCAGGGGAGTGTGACTGTCTGAGCTGACTTGATTCTCACCTGAGTAGGGTTTCCTAGGGTTGAGTCTTCATGAAAGGCAGAAAGGAAGGGCTTGATGTAGTGTCAGGCACAGGAGCTGGTGATCTCACCCTGGGAAATGGCTGCCCAGTCCACTCCAGGGGGGGGCCTGGACTGAAAAGTGTTGAGATTCGACTTGTATAATAAAATGTTGTTGTCTCCCTTTTCAGGCAAGGATGGGCTAGACAGAGAAGGAAGCAGGAATTGAGGGGAGAACCCCTGGCCCCATAAATCAGTGCACTTGCTCAGGTATAAGGTGAAGCTCGGGTGTCTGCACCCACAGCGACTGGGAGTTACCGGGGGCCCCAGCAACCCGCCAGCCCCGCCGGCAGTTCAGCGCATACAAGCTCTGCCCTCTCCTCGCACTCAGGCCCCAGGGCCGAGCAGCTCGCGCTAGCTATGGCCATACCCTGACATCAGGCGACCCCCCAGAGGCCCAACAAGGGCCCTGCCCAGGCCTGCAGTGAGGAAATGGAGCTCTCCACGGCCCTGACACCTCCAGGGTCTGACCAGTGCCCTCTGGAGGCACAAAACAGAGTCAGCGGCTCTGGCTCCATCCACTAAGCCAGAAACTTTAATGTTCACAATTCTTGGAGGACAGAGCTGGGAGGGCCCTTTGTGATCATCAGGTCAAACCCCTTGGTTTTCTAGGTGACAAACTGAGGCCCAGAGAGGGAAAGGAACTTGCCCAAGGACACAGAGTGAGCAGCAAAGACCAGACAACAACAGAGACCTTTGAACACTTTCTACCTCATCATCTGCCTGCCCTGTTACCCTGGAAACACCCCAGATGTCAATCACAAACACCAGCCAATGGGTACAGGGTCCCCATGGCACTGGGAACTACTGAGGGGTTCATGAACTCCCCCAGGAAACAAAAGGGTCCTTGCTACCCAGGAGCCCCCTACCTTTTAGGTGAGGGCATCCCAAAGGACCCTGCCACCTTCTGAGGAAGGACCCCTTTTGCCTGTGGGTATGGTGGCCTCAGGCACTGTCTCCCAGCCTGCAGAGCCAGTCCAGCCTGGCCCTGAAGAACGGCAAGGGGAGGGAGGAGGCCGCTGGGAGACAGCCTTGCTCACCAATGGCGAGTCCACAAAGAAAGGGAACAGGGCAGACTCTCCCCTCTCAACCCCTGCGCCCGTCTCTCAGAGCCACCCGCCTCTCAGGACACCTCCTTTGGAGCTTCAGCTCACCCTGCCTGGAAGCAGGGCAAAGGGGTACTTTCCAAAGACCCTTCCTTACTTTCCCTCTCCGTGCATGTTTATACATAGGACAACACGCGTGAGAGGCAAGGTGGCGAGGGGACCGCGTCCTGACAACGCTGAAACAGACTTGGGCCTGTTCACGCTGCTTGCCTTAGACTAGGTAACTGCTGGTAGGAAAGTCCAGTTGCTTTTCTCCACTCCTGGGGTTTACACCAATGTCACTGCCGGATGCAGAGGGACGTGGGGCAGGGATGGGCGTAGAAGGGAAAAAGGTGTTTAGTGGGTCAGAACTGCAAAAGGGCGTTGAGAATCCATCCACGGGCTGCCCGCCCAGCCAGAAGACGGTCGCCTTCAACATGGTCACCTCTTAGCTGCCAGACAGTATTAACCACCTGGGACCGTGGACATTCCCTCACAGGTCTTGACCCCGCATCCCCACCCTTCCAAGCCCCGTGCCCTATCCTCCCCCCTGCTCCCCAGCCCAGGTCAAATTCCAAGGCCAGAGCCATGGGGTCTCTCTGGGGGTCAGCAGGAAGAGAGGGGGATGAAGAGGGGACTGACGTGAGAGGGCTACGGTGGCAGGGGCGGCCCCGCGGGCATGGGGATGTGGGGCCCGTCCTGAGGCCAGAGGCCCACCACCACAACCTGGAAGACCGCTGGGCCCCTGGTAGAAACTGGAAGAACGAAGGGGACGGGGCACCAGGACAGGAAGAAGACGAACGAGCAGCCTAGTGCAGGAGGGAGGACCTGGAGCTGCCCGGGGGGCGGGCCGGCCCTGTCTATCTGTCGTTGAGCCGTGGAGAGCCAGTACCATCCTCTTCCTCCTCCTTGTCGTCCTTCATGCCTTTCAGTCTCTGACGGGCAAAGTCCTCAAACACAATGTCGTCGTCGCTGGTGGGAAAGACAAGGAAAACGAGGGGTATTTGCAGGGCAGGGCGGGGAGGCTCACTCAGAGGCGTCAGAGGGCTGGCCTGCTAATGGGACTCAGACACTGGCCTCCGGGGCTGACCGTGGGCAGGCGGGCCTGCCAGGCTGGCCCATCTGGACACCCACCAGTGACAGCAGGACTGGTCACACGTGGCCTCCAGCCAGTGGCGGAATTGCCAGAGGAAGGCCTCAGTTTGCCTTTCATGCCTTAGGGCTGAAAAGTGACCTGGTTCTAGAGGAGTTCGGGGGTGCACTAAGGAGGGGTGAAGCTGGGCTGGGGCCAGAGGAACAATTTATCCCCACTCTGAGGGGCCAGGCCACCAGGGGTTTCATGGCATATTCTGAATCCCCCAAGTGCGAGCCCAAGAAACTCTGCCCACCCACCCAAAGAGCTACTCTCAGGAAGCATTTCAGCTTCTGCACAGGAAAGAGCAGGCTTGGCTTTGTGGAAGAGAAAACCGTGAAGACCCTTGCTCCAGGAAAGCCTCAGCTCACATGCTACCCTGCGGGATCTTAGAGAGGAAGGGGTTGGTGGCAAGTCTAAATGGGGGGGCAGAGGAAGGGTGGGGTGGGGAAAGGGGGTGCCTGAGTGGGGTTTCAGGACTAAGGACGGCTTCTGAGAACAATGAGCTCCCCTTTACCATGAAACATGTCCACTGAGACCCACTCAAGTCCCCATCTCCCAGAATTCAGCCAGCGGTGTGGGGCATGCTCATGTGGTGACTTGAGATCCCAGATCCCAAATATCTCCAGGGAGAGAAGGGAAGGGTGGATTAGGAGCTGGAGCGGAAAAGCTGGTTTTCCCTGCAGGTGGTAGGTGACGTCGGCCCAGGTCTCCCCTCTGGCCACTGTCCGGTGAGCCGATGGCCTTTGGCCGCAGGGAAATCCGCATCGGTCCTCAGGAGTCAGAAGCAACAAGATCCCCAGCACCTTCCCCACCCCACAGCTTGATTCCACTGGTTGGGCGCAGGAGGGGCAGGAGAGTCCCAGCCCAGGGCCACGAACCAGCCCTGTGTGAGCTGAGCAGGTGCTGTGGACGGACTGACGGACGTGCAAGGATGAGGGAGGAAGAACAGACCCCACCAAGTCAGGAGGAAGAGGAACAGGCACGGAGGGTCCTTCAAGTCACATGCAGGCAAGCGGATTGCTGAAGAGGCGAGCAGAGGCGGCTCTCAGCAGGCGGGGTTAGCCCAGCTGCTCGTCAGGGATTAATAAGCATATATGCAAATAACCCGGTTGCCCCACCCACCTCCCCAGGCCCTCCCCCCAGACATCTGCAGGCAGGGTTTGGCTTACTTTGTGTCAAGTTCTATGAGATTGGTATCTACTGGTGCCTCGTTCTCTGGAACTGAACACAGGGTGGCCAGGCACCCACGGGTTAGTGGTGAGTGGGTGTGAGGGCACCGGTCCGTGCCCCCAGAACAACCAAGCTATGATGAGGAGGGCAAAGGAAGAGGGGAGTAGGGAAGGAAGGCCGGCTCCTCCCCCAATCACCCTAGAGGCAGGCTGGAGGGCCCAGGGAGGGTCCCAGAGGCCCACCGCAGCCCCAGGCAAATGGAAGAGCCTCTGGACCTGCGCCCTTTGGCACACTTCCAACATGACTTAGATACATTTCTTGCATGCAAGACTTTTACTAACTCTAAAACCACCATTTTCACATCTCTGAACTTTGGGTATTTTTACAGTCGATGGCATTGCACAGTTGAATTGTGGGAACATTTTTATCTCTTTGTGGCACATACTATAATGTCTCTTTTGACTGAAATAGTCTTAGATTTAATGAAGTATGAGCAATCTGGTATCACTTGGAAAAACTGTGGGGATAGCGTGTCCAGGAGCCATCCTGTCCAGGCAGCCCCTGCCCCGACACCTGGATGGGAGACAGGGTTCCAAGCAGGGCCAGTGGCCCCTCCACCCCAGCCTCCGCCCATCCCCATACAGAACAGCCAAGCCTCTCTGTCTCCTGGGGAGGGAGAGGTAAACAGGAGTGTGGGTCTCACGAAAGATCCCGGGGGAGCTGGGGAAGAGGGGTGACCCTGGGCTGAGGGCTGACCCAGAGGGAGGCGGGGTGATGGGAAAACACAGCAGCTGGTGGAGACGGGGTGGCTGTCTGGAAACCCCCACCCCAGTGACCACAGACCCCAGTGACCACAGACCCCACTCACCTTCTCGATGTGGGGGCTCCTCTTTGGGCTTGGGGTGCATTAGGGTGAAGGGCAGTTCCACGGCCACGTCACTGAAACAGAGACCCAGACCCGGTGAGCCCTGAGCCCAGCCTCTGGCTGTGGGACTCAAGGCCCTGGCAGTTTGAGGACCGGGGAGGGTTTTATGGGCAGAGGAGGTCGCTCTGGGCTGAGAGGCAGGAAACTGAGCTGCAGGCCCTGGTTCTGCCCCCCTCTGAGCCTCCGTCTTCCTTGCAGTTGAACCAGCAGACCTCTTACCCTGGCTCCAAAGAGAATGGAAACCACCTGCTTCCTGAGAAGGCTCCCTGGACTCCCACAAGCTGGGAGGAGGGGCAGAGGTAGGAAAAGGACTACCTAGAACGAACAGTGTGTGTCTCTTGGTCACTGGTAGTTCCAGAGGCGCCAAGGGACCCTGCCAGCCTGAACTCGCCACAGCCAGCCCAGCCTTCCCTGACACTGCCCTTCCCAACCTCCTGGTTGGGACTTCCCCCACCCTCACCACGTCCCATCCCCCGACATCTCCAGGAGGCTCCTGTGGAAGTGCTCCGGTGGCCCTAGAATCCTGCCGTCTGGCACTGGGGGGGCCAGCTTAATCAAATCGAAGTGGGAGGGACCCAGGCCCTGGCAGTGGGGCAGGACTGTGGAGGCGCTGGCACCCAGTGCTTCTGCCAGCCAGAAAAATAATAAGACCAGGTACTTACCTGGCGCTGACTCTGTGCCAGGGGCTACCCTAGAGTTACTCTAATCTTCACAAGCTGTTATTGCACCCAATGCACAGATTGGGAAGTTGAGGCACAAGGACAAACAGTAGCTTCCCCAAAGGCACACAGCTATCAATGGGAAGTGACAGACAGGCCTCTGACTCCCTTAACCACCGAGTGATAACTGCTCAGAACCAAGGTGATTCCCCCCACCCTCCGCTCTGCACTCTGACAAAAGCAGCCCTGAAGCCCCTCCTCTCAGCTTGAGGGCATGCCCTCCCCCCCCCTCCAGGAGGCACTGCTAACTGTGAATGCTGCCAGGCACAACCCCGCCTTCCTGAAGGGACAGGGGAACAGAGAGGACAGGCAACCAGGAGGGTCTGTTCCACCAGCCCCACCACTCACTTGGGGCTGAGCTTGTCTGGAAAATCCTCAAGTCCTACTGAGCTCGTCTGGAAAATGGGGATAACAACACCTATGCTCCAGAACCACTAGAACTTCCTGGAGATAATGCAGGTTAGGGCTTGGTTACATTGCAAAGCTTGTGCCTGGCAGAATCCTGACGCCCCTGCAGTAAGAACACGGAGATTTCCTAAGGCTGTTGAAACAAGCTGGTTCTATTTGCTTCAAAAGGGGATTGCTTTTCCAGGTCCACTTGGAAGAGTGGGCTCTCAGAACAGAAGCTGGTAGAAGATTCGGTTTGCCACTAAAGCCACATGGGATATGGACGGAAGAATCTGGACCTTGACCTTGCACCAAGCCATGAGCGATCCAGGGCAGGGGCTGTGTCTGATCCTTCTCTGGAACCTCAGCAGCCAGCACAAGGCTGGGCACAGGCTGGGTTCGGGAAATCTTTACTGAAATACGTTGAATTGAACTGAACTGAACTGAATTGCACCTCAGTCCAAATGGATTGATTTCTGGGGATCAGTAATGCTGCCATCTTGGGACAGAAGTAGGCATAGCCTCTGGAGGGCGGGGCCTGTGCATTTTTGGAATGTACGTGGATCCAGCTGGCAGAAGGGGAACCCTGTCAACAAAAGCAGAGCTCCACAGGCCTCTCCCTAGCAACTCTCAGCCTGCAGTCCATTCTTAGTGTAGAAGTTTGGAAGCCACAAAGCTAACATTTCTCCAAAACATTCTATAATTCAGACTAATTGGAGGCTGCTCCCTCGATCAGTAACACTGGCTGTGCGATCTGCAAAGGTCCTTGTCACTTGGGTGCAGTGCTCGAGCAGGGTGAGGTTTTTAAAGGAAAAACTGCTTCCCCGTGGTCCCTTGGGAAAGGGTTCTAGTCCCAGCGCCTGCCTGAGCCTGGCAATCCAAAGTGACCCATAAGATTCCTTCCAAACCAGGGCCCTGCAGTCCTGGGAGGTGGGTCCATCAGGTCGAAGGGAGGGACTTTACCTGCATGTAAGGTCTCCCAACAGGCTGTGGGTCAGAGGAGGCGGGAGAGGTGGTCAGGAGAGAGTTCAGAGAGGAAGAAAACAGAAAGCATGTTCAATCACCACCTGTGCTGCCCGTAGGTCGAGAAGACCCTGGGACACACTCTCGCCCACCCCCTGCATGGCCACAACTGCTCATCCAGGACAGTGTTAACCTTTCCCGGGGGCACCAAGATCTGGACCCGGCTCGGCCAAACCCTCTACAAGGCCTCGCTGCGCCCCAGGACCCATATCTGCAAAGGAAACAGGAGAACGAAGCCCTGGCTGCCTCTCCTGGGAGGCCTGTCCAGTGGAGGAAGCAGTGTGGGATTCACTGAGGATTTCTCCAGGAAGCGGCTTGAGGAGACTGGGTCCTGCAAGAGTCACAGGGCGTGGGAGCTGGGCTGGCAGTTCCGAGAGGTCCTATAATGCGTGGCCAGTGTTACACGCTGCCAACCTGCATGAGGCAGGGCTCTCATAACAAAGGGGACTGAACATTGAAGGCTGTCAGCTTCCCCATCCTTTTATACAAATGTATTAATTAGAAAAAATCCCTGTGACAAAGTAGAAATCCTAATTCTAGGTTTACAGCAACAATAGGGGGGAAAATAGTTCTTCTGAGCCTCCCTGCGCCAGACTGTGCTCCGGGGCAGGGGCTGTGTGTGGTCCATGGCCGTGACCCTAGCTCCCAGCCTGTGACCTGAGATTAAGGGAGGAGACTGCAGGAAAGGTTTGGGGAACTGTTTGGGCCTCTATTTCTCCATCTGTAAAATGGGAGAGTCAGAACACCCCCAATCCAGCTGTGGGATGCTCAGCCCCTTTAGCCATTCCCCAGCAGATCAGCATGGGCATGAATGGGGGTGGGTGCTATACCCCAGGGTATGATGTGGGGCACAGGGCCCCCCAGACACCCCACAGCACAGACTCCGGGAGGCCTCCCCCCACCCATGAGCCCAGAGGGGAGGACAAGGAAGGGGCAGGGGGAAGAAGGAGGGAAAGATGGGAGGAGCAAGGTTTGGGCTGAAGGCCTCTGAAGTAAGAGAGTAAGGGGGTGGAGGAGGAGGAAAAGAAGCAGGGAGGAAGAGGGACAGAAAAGGAAGTCCTTGATCTTGGCTCACCCTCAAGGTGGATGCAGCTAAAAAGTCTAGCGAACAGGTGGAAGGGGCAGCAGGCTGTAGGTGGTTAGGAGGTGCCCCTGGACTTAGGGATCGGGGGCTGCACCGGCGCACTCACCCGCCCCGAGACACCACCAGCTTCACTTTCACTTTGTAGGAAACGATGATGCCCAGGATCTCTCTGTTGGCTCCTTCTCTCAACCTGCAAGGTGATGTGGGAAGCTGGTTCATCGGAGCTCCCTGGGAGGGCAGGACCTGGCAGGGGAGGGGTGCTGTCGGGGGCAGAGGCCATCCACCCCTCTCTGGGACCACTCAGTCACCACAAGCAAACAGACGGCAGTGTGTGAGAAAGGGAAGCTGTGCCCTGAGAGGCAGGAACTTGGAAAGGAATGGAACCCCTGCCCTTTGAGGAGCACCCCCACACCTGCACTCATCTCTCCAGCCTCCCCAAGCCCCTCATGATTCATCATCTCTTGCTACCACCATTCAAGGAGCCACTCCCTCCCTTCCAGCCTCACTCTGCCTCAGGGACAAACCCCATCTGATTGAAGACACTAGGTTAGGATTTGCTGCCTCTTGCAGGAAGCCTCTCTAGGTTGTTCTCCCTCAAACAAGCCAGCAGAGCCCAGCACTGACTCAGGGGCATGGGTCTAGGGATCTATCATGTCCTCTGGGTCATTCCTGGATAGCGGTGGGAATAAAGGGGCAGCTTTCCTCGGACATCTAAGCTTCCGAGGGGGGACCCTGGACAATGCTTGGGAAGAGGGGAACCTATGCCTCGTGCTGGCACTGGCGGGACCGAGGCGGGTGTGGATCCATGGGGACAGGGTGACCACTCCTGAGCCGGGGACAAGGGAAGGCGGGTCCTCACAGGGTGCTGGAGGCCAGGTTTGTGTCTTCATGCTTGAGCTTCCCATCCAGGGCGAGGCCCCGCTTCTCTCGATTGTTGGCCAGGAACGGGGTCAGCGTGTAGACCTTGCAGAACGTTGAGCTGGGGGCCACCGTGTCACTGGGCAGAGGGAGGCAGGTGTGGAAATGCCCCGTCCCGAGCCCACCCTATCCCAGCCAGGACCTCTCGAAGAGCACAGAGTAACATTATGAAAGTGTTTGCTGTTAGTGTTTTTAGTTGCAAAAATACTGATTGCTATTACATGTAAAGAAACACACATATACAGGAAAAATTAAATGAAATGTAACTGCTCAAAAAAATTATATGCAGTGCCAGGAGAAAAAGAAAAAAACAAATGTATCTTCTAATAGGAGGATCTACTTCCTTTTGGTGAGAAAAAAATGTTTCACTTGAGATCTCTCATTTCATCAGGGTTAAGAAGCTTGGAACAAAGTTCCACGATCCATCATAGTAGCTCTCCTCAAATCCAGTTGTTTCTAAAAAAAAAAATTATTCTCTACCCTCCCACACAACCCTTTTTGCCCCATGAACTGGATTATTCTTTTATCAGACAAGAAAAGCTGTGTAACTAGTTGTTTGGAACCGCCCTGCCTGGTTTCAGAAACTGTAACCCCCATGGCTAAGACTGAGTAAAAAGACCTTGGGACCATAAGCCACTTAGGAGACAAAGCTTGTCTTCCTCGTAGGGGCACCGCCTCTGCCCCTTTGCACCTCACTCTGCTTGGCCCTGGGTGGATGACTGGTTAGGCAATGATGGATAAGATTCTTCAAAGGAGGGACGACCTAAGACAGGCATGGTCGAAAAGGGGCCCTCAGGGAAGGACTTGGGGGGCTATACAAAAAGGAGGTGATGGACCCTCACCCCTCGGCTTTGACATAGCCTGAGTTCTCATTCTGTCTGCAAGAAGTCTCCTAATCTCTTGGCTGCCTTACTTCCCCTGCATGACTTAAGCCTAAAACAATGCTGGAGGGCAATGCAGCCCTGGGCAGGAATGGGCAGGTTCCCCGGGGTGATCAGGCCTAAGAAAGAATGTATAAAATCCTGTGAAACCTGCTTTGCTAATACCCTCAATTTAAATGATAAGGGTCCAAGCATGAAATGAGTTTGTTTCCCCAAACTTTTATGGCCCTTTAGCTAACTGACCCTGACTCAGAATAAGCCTTCATAGTTCTTTGAATGTTATCTATTGTTTGATCATTACTGCCTGACAATGATTGATGAGCTTTATGTATATGCCCTGTATTACTATGCAAATTAAACCCAATAAAAGCCCATTGAGGAACAGGTTCCCATCCTTCTCCTTTGAGAGATCAGTCACCTTTCCTCCCCAAGCAGATCTGGTCTTGGTGGACTTATTCTCATCCATAATGCCACAGACACTGTGAGCTGGAGTCCACATCACCTAGTGTATTAACCTCTTTGCCTTGGCTACCAGGAAGCTCAGAATAAAGTACCTCCCTTCAGTATAGGTTTCTGATAGAGTATCATTATGACCCCAGGCCCTTTAGATTCATTAGCTCTTATTTTGTCATTCTAGTTTTAGTGGGTCTTTTCCTTGACGGTAGCATGCATTTTCTTGTAGTTAAATCAAGTGAATGTTTTCTAAAAGGCTAGTCAGGATCATCAACTGTGAGTGGCAAGGAAGCCCGAGGCCCAGCCCTCTGCCAGGTGGAGAAGAGGCTCCTGGGCCTGTAAGTGGACCCAGGGTTCCTCCTCTCCCCACCCAATCCCACACATCCAGGGCTGGGCTTATGCTCACTTACTCGGCCTCTTCCATGGCCACGGGACATTTGTACTGGGCTGTGTTGAAAAGGCAGATGTCTGCATATTGGCGCACTGGGGAGGAAGAGGGAAATGAGGTGGTGTGAGTCAAGGATGCAGCTCCCAGGCACCCCAGGCTCCCCTTAGCCCCAGGCAATGGCAAGAGTCCACTGGGGGCTTCCACAGGTAACTGTCCTCACCCTCCACCCAAAGGGCAGCCCAAACACACCCACTCTCTTCCACGACCAAAAAATCTTCCCCTTGAGGACAGCTTTGCCCTGAACCCAGGGAACCTAAGAGGGGGCAGCTTACACAGTACACTTGTTACCTGACCAATAAGCAGCCTCAAAAGCCTCGCCCTTTGGCTTAGAGCAGGCCCTGGGCTTCCCTGCAGGCCAGTAGTTACTTATGAGGCTGTTAACAAGGGGAGAGCCTTCAGCTACCCCTGCCCCATTGGAGGGTTCCCTTTTGCCCGCCCTCTGCCTGGGGTACCCGAGATCTTGATCTTCTTCACTGTCTTGTTGGTGTTGTTGGTGACGTGGACGTTGACGCTGATGGGTTCTCCGTGGTAATAGATCTGGGAGGCGTAAGAAGGGAGAAGGGCTGGGTGGGAAGACACCAAAGCTCTCAAGAGGGGGAGGCAGGAAAGGCCTCATGTACATCTCCTGGGGCCCCCCAGGCCTTGGCCACTCTGACACTGGCCCCTAGTTCATCGGCCACTTCCCACTGAGGCCAAGCCAGCAGGCTTGAAAGGTCATTGAGTCAGAAGGTGATATTCCTGCGTTCCAGTCCTGACTTGGTCACCAGAAATAACGATAACAATAATAATAGCAATGAGAATTGAGAGCAGTGTGACCTTGGGTGAGCTTCCTAAGCCTCTGCTTTCTCCTGTGTATGATAGGGCAGATGGACTAGGGGGTGACGTTCCAAGTCCCTGCCAGCTCTGGCCGCCTAGAATTTTAGACACGGGAGGATCTAGAAGAAGCTGGAGAGAGGTAGGGAAGAACTGGCCCACTCACTGAGAGAACCAGCTCTGAATCGTCACTGAAGGACCTCAACTTGAATCTTGCCCCAAGCACTTGCTTTCAGTGGTCCCCAGAGTGGGGTAAGGGATGCTCACAGCTCAAGGGTGGATGGGGGTGCAGGAGGTCGCCGGGACCCAGGACCCTTCAGGAGGTACACTGATTTCTGCAGTCAGTCACATCCTTCAGGATCATGCCTCCTTCTGACACCACGTTAGGTTCCAAGAGGCCTCCTCAAAACCCCCCAAAGGAAATCTCAGGCCCCCAGAGTCCTGTGCTCCTAGAGCTGGGGGCAGAAGCTCCTACCTGAGGCATCCCGAGGCCATGAAAAGCTGGGATCTGAGCAGCTCCAGCCCTGGTAGAGGTGCCCCTCTGCCCAAGTCTGAGCCCCCTACCTCCTTGTCCAGGGAGGCCTCTAGATGCAAAGGCTTGTCCGACATCAGGAACTGCCTGGTGGTCTCGGCTGTGGGCTGGGGGCCAGGCCTCTCCGGGGCATACTGAACCTTCCTGATGACCAGGCGCACAGAATTCCTAGTGGGGACGGGCAGAGCAAAGATGACCAGAGTCACCTGCCTCTGGTGACTTTCCTTGCAATCCTCGATCCTCCTGCTCATGAGACTGCCATGGCGCCCCGTGGCCTCAAGGCTCCAGTCCGAACTGCAGAGATTGGCACAGGAGCCTGGTTGCCACCCGGCCCTACTCCACCCTCCCCCACCCTGTCCCCAGCCACCCCCTCCTCCTCACTCTCATCCCAGAAGGTCTATCTGGTCCTTTCTTTGGAGCTTCATTTGCACAGGGTCCCTCCCTATAGTACCCTCTTCCTACCACTTCTGCCCCTATTTGCTTCCTTCTTCAAGGCCCAGCTATATGCCTCCTCTTCCAAGAAACCTTCCTGGATACACCCACTTGGATCTTCTGCTGGTCTGAACTCCCACAACACCAGAGCTGAACCACCCCCGGCAGCATGTCCACTGGGTCTGTGTCCTGGTGGCTGGCAGGACGGTAAGAAAGGGCCTATGTCTTCGCTTCCCGCATTCCTTCTGCCATCTGATAGTGCAAGCTCCTTACAGACAGAAATTTTTGTCTCACTGGTTCACTGCTGTGTTCTCAGTGCCCACGACAGTGTCTGCCACCTAACAAATGCTGCTAAATGTCTATTAAACAAAAATATGCAGAGGGGACACGGACCCCATGAAGAAACACCTGGAGAGGTGACGAGTTCCCTGAAAGGGCATAGATTCAGCCTGGGGATGCAGGTTGGGGAGAGGATAAAGACTCGGGGAGAGGGGAGAGGTCCAGGGACAAGATGGGGCTCAGTGATGGTGACAGGGGCTCAGGGAGGAACAGGACATGGAGGGAACC
>PVJI01024367.1:0-22060 GCA_004026765.1 Micronycteris hirsuta
GGAATAGGGGACAGAATGGGCACAGTATACACCCAAATAAATGAAACCTCCAAAAAATGCCACAAAAGGGAACTCCTCATACACTCTTTTTACTAGACTTATCTTCAACGGAGTTTGCCAACACCTACATCACCTCTCAACATCTCTGTCCAATGGCAACTGTACCAAGAAGAATAGGGGGATCCCCTCTGCTCCCCAAAGTAGCTCCATTAGTTCTGATCTCAGAAAATCAAAACATAGAGGATATTGGACAACTGCCCTTATACTAAGAGGGGCAGGATTTTATTTCATGTATGGACCCAAAGTGTATCTAGTCCTCTCTAGGTACTAGTCTGGAACCTGCAACATGGTAAAACTTGTCCCCAATGCAGACATACTCAATCGGCAGGAAATGGCTTCTTCCAAGAGTGTCCCCAATCTTGGCTCTCTTTTAAGTATTTCTCTCCAGTCACAGCCCAAACCATACACTAGGCTGAAGAGATCTCCAGCAGATCCTAACTGGAACTATCATGTACATGATAATCCAATCCTAGAAATACCTGGGGGCCACTCCATCGCTCATGGTATCTTTTGGTTTGCAGGAATACCACTACTAGAAAGATCCATCTTAAACATACCCATTACCCTCCAACAAACCTGGAATGCCACCGTCAACATGATAAAAAGGCAGCCAGAGTCACTCAATAGCCTAGCTGACGTAGTCCTACAGAACAGGTGGGCCTTAGGTATCTTAACAGTCAAGGTAGGAGGCACCTGTGATATGCTTAATGAGACATGCTTCTTCTATATCAATAATATGGGTATAGTCGAGGAAGATTTGGAGGTACTGAAGAAATATATTAACATAATACAAAGAGCCAAGGAAGGAGTCTACACTAGCAGAAGCTGGCTCTCAACTCTGCTTTCCTATCTCTCCCAGTCACTCAAGGCACTTCTATTGCCTCTAATTAACCCCTTCTTCATTTTATTACTATTTTTCTTAGTAGGACCCTGTTTAATTAAGCTGTTAATCGATTTCATAAGGAGAACGGTCAAAGCCACTGCAGCAGAAATCATGAAGGTCATTCTGCTACTAAGAGGGCACCATTCTCTACACCATAATCCAGCTCAAGAAGAGGAAGTCCGCTTGCCCTGAGCTTATAAGATCTACACCCCCTCTCAGCAGGAAGCAGCCAGAAGACCTTCAATGTTCCCACTCCACTCACTCCTACTTTTCTTTTTTATATAAAGAAAAAGGCAGGAATGATAGTCTGGTCTGATCTTGCATGGAGGCATTCAGGCCAGAAAGGCAGGCAGACAAGGGTGGGGCAACACCCATGTGGACGGTTGGGAGGTGGGTTCCAGGGGCTGCACAGCACAGTTTAGAGACACCCAATTGGAGAGGGATGGGACTACACTTCCCCATGGTGTGGATTGGAGACACCCAATCAGAGAAAGACAAGACTACTTTCCCATAGTGAGGGGTTATTTTTCTCTTTAAAAACCCGACACAGAACCACCCACGTGGGAACTGGTCTCAGCTCGACTACTTTCCCTCTCTCACTTCTGAGAGACCCCTCTTTCATTAAACCTTTTGCTTTGCTATTAGCTCACTGTTTCTCAGTGGCTCCGATCTCACAAGTTCCTGTCAAAAGAATTATCCAGCCCAAATGTCCACAGTGCCAAGTTTGAGAAATCCTGATTTCCAAACACAAGACTGGCCTTGTAGGCCAAGGAGAATAGATTGGATTTTATTCTAAGTGAAGGAGAATTCATTAGGTGATTGGGGCCAGTGGAGTGTTTGTTGGGATTTATAGTTCAGAAGATAACTATGAGTGCTGAACAGGAAATACATTGTAGAGGATGAAGAGTAGAATCAGAGAGAACAATGAGTTTTAAACATTTTTTCTGTAGTGGTAGCATAAGTATTCCCAGTGAATGGAGATTGTGGCTTGGTTTAGGGGAGTAACAGTGAAGTTGGAGAAAAATGGATGGATTTGGGAGGCAGAAGTGACCAGGTTTGGTGATGGGCCGGATGTGGGGACTGGATGAAGAGAGGAATCAGGGATGACCTTCAAGCTGTGGCCTGAGTACCTGGACAGGTGAATGTTGGAGCTGTCTATTTTCATGGGGGGAAGGAGCTTGAGGAAAATGGAGGGGAACTAAGGGTTCTCTCCTAGTCATGTTAGATTTAATAAACCTACTAGCTATTCAAGGAGAGATGAATAGCCTGTTGGAAATAATGGTTATCTAAGTGACTTCCCTTTACTGGTTCTTTATTTCCCCCTTAGAAAATGAGCATTGTCCCTAAAATTATGTGATCCTAGAACAATGAGGTCTGTGGATGAGGGATTGCATTTGATGGACTTTAGCATGTCACCTAATTCTACACCTCACTGGATTTTCTTCTCTGAGTGCCGCTATCAAAAGAGACAGGGGATGAAGAAATTAAGCCTATTTTGCAGAAACCAAATGATACCTCTTAAGAACTGATTCTTTAATAAATCACATTGTATGCGGCAAACGTATTTATACGTTTTGTTGACTGGTGGTGGAGTGCGGGACACATATAAATACGTGTTTTGTAGACTAGTGGTAGAATGCGGGTAATGTATAAATACGTTTATTTTTATACTTTTTTATTGCTCTAAAGGGATGCTAACATGCAGATATATGAATTCCAAAGGACAAAATTTGGGTCTCTAACACATACAATGGTGAATTATGTATGTATGTTTTAACGATTATCACACACAAAAACACTACTAAAACTTCATTCTTTCTTTTTTTAAATACGATTAACGCAACAAAAAACACTACTAAAACTTCATTTTTCTTTTTCTACAATGAAGTTTAAGAAAGAAAACTTCATTCTTTTTTTACACATTTTACATACTTTTTTCAAAATATTTTCAATAAATTGGAATTTTTACATATTTTATTAATTTCAATTTCCAGTGAGTTTTCCAGTATTTGTCTGTTTAAAATTTAAGAAAAATAATTCAGTATACATTTTATAGTAAATCACAAAATGTTTCATTGAAAAAAATATGTAAAACTAAAGTTATCGTAATTTTACTGAACGTTGCCATTTGCGCAAAACATTAGCAAAAATGGCCCACGCCAACTGTTAGCGCGAGATAAAAGCTACCCGCATACAATGTTTAAGAATTCCTAAAGAACCAGAGGGAATCATTTGTTGATTAAGCACCTGGGGGTATTTCAAGAACTAGGTGTGGGCTCTCCCCCAAGGTTGAAGGGAATTAATGGAAATAATCTCAAGCCATGCTATCATAGGGGCTGTTTGACCCACCCTCCAAGGAGAGCCCAGGGCCTCAAAAGATTATAAACCATGATTCTCACTGGTTTCTTTCCCAGGGACCCAGAGGCTCTACTCTGTATCTTCTTCCAAATTCACTGTTGTCTTGCATTCCTGACACAGTTTGAAAAGACCTGCAGCAGGTAAAATACCTTGTTTTAAATTCATAGCTATTACCTTGGTATTTACCCACAGGCTGAAAAAGGAAGAGCTCATTGTTTTGAGGTAACTTGGAGCCAAATGAGCTGAAACCTTTTTTTTTTTTTTTTTGAGAAAATGAAGATGGCTTGAGAGAAAGACTGAGAATAAAATTTATTTCAATTTTTTTTTTAGGGTGTGTGGGCAGTGGTGGTAGCAGGGACCATGCCCCATTCTCTGCTTTTGTGAGTTGTTTACCAGCTGAGATGGGTAACACCCCAGAGAAATAATCTGACTATGTTACTGGTAATTAAATTGAGAGTGTTAAGTCTCCCAGAGGACCACTGTTTATTGCATAAAAAGAGAGCAATCTTCACTTGCATCTACTTACAGTGGAAAGGGAAAATGAGCCCTGTTTTGATGAAGTGTCCTGATGCTAGTGAAACATTCCACCAAGGGCATTGTCTCCTGACTTTACTAAAATGATTCTATTGAACCAGTAAGCTAAAAAGAGAATCTTGAGAGTTAGTTTATAGAAGAGAGAGAGAGAGAGAAAGAGAAGAGAAGAGAGAGAGAGGGAGAGAGAGTAAGATGAACAAATACATTTTCAAGAGCTTGCCACATGCCAAGCTCAGTGATATGGAGGCAGTGCTGAAAGAAGGGTCTTATGCAACTGTTTTTGGGTTTCTGGGCCATACAGTTTCTCTCACAACTATTTGACTCTGTTACTGTAGCATGGAAGCAACCATGGACATATATAACTAAATGAGTACAGCCGTGTCCCAATAAAACTTCCTTTACAAAAACAGATATTGGGCTGGGTTTGGCCCATGAATTATAGTGTGTCAACCCTTGGTTTAGAATATAGTTCTTATACCCCACTGTTACAAGGCCCTGTGTGATATTTTTTTCTCTTTTTTAAATATATTTTATTGATTATGCTATTACAGTTGTGCCATTTCCCCCTTTTATTCCCCTCTGTGCTCCTCTCCATTTCCCACTCTTTAGTTTTTGTTCATGGGTCATACACATAAGTTCTTTGGCTTCTACATTTTCTATACTATTCTTAACATCCCCCTGTTTTCTACCTACCATTTATGCTACTTATTCTCTGTACTTTTTTCCTCCTCTCTCCCCCTTCCACTCCCCTGTTGATGTTCCTCCATACCTTATATAAACCCCTTTAACATTTCATATAATAAAGGCTGGGTGATGATGATAAAGGCTGATTCTTCAACTTGACCTTATCTGAGAAGCACGTTATCTGCCCTTCCATTCTAAATGAAAGTTTAGCTGGATAGACTATTCTTGGATGTAGCTCCTTGCTTTCATGACTTGGAATACTTCTCTCCAGCCCCTTCTTGCCTGCAAGGTCTCTTTGGAGAAATCAGCTGACAGTCTTGTGGGAATTCCTTTGTAGGTAACTGTCCCCTTTTCTCTTGCTGCTTCTAAGATTCTCTCCTTATTTTTAATCTTGGGTAATGTAATTATGAAGTGTCTTGGTGTGTTCCTCTTTGGGTCCAACTTCTTTGGGACTCTGTGAGCTTCCTGGACTTCCTGAAAGTCTATTTCCTTCACCAGCTTGGAGAAGTTCTCCTTCATTATTTGTTCCAATAAGTTTTCAATCCCTTGGTCTTCCTCTTCCCCTTCTGGCATCCCTATGACTCGGATGTTGGGACATTTAAAGATGTACTGGAATTTCCTAAGCCTATCCTCATTTTTTTGAATTCTTATTTCTTCATTCTTTTCTGGTTGGATGTTTTTTTTTCTTCTGGTCCACTTCATTGATTTGAGACCCAGTTTCCTTCTCATCCCTATTGGTTCCCTGCACATTTCCCCTCATTTCCTTTAGCATATCCTTCATTTGTTCAACTAATTGCGACCAACTTTCATCCAATTCTGTGAGCATCCTGATTACCAGTGTTTTGAACTGTGCATCTGATAGGTTGGCTATCTCTTTGTCAATTAGTTGTATTTTTTCTGAAGCTTTGATCTGTTCTTTCATTTGGGCCATTTTCTTTCTCAGTGCGCCTGTTACTTTAAGGGGCGGAGCCTTAGGTGTTCACCAAGGTGGTGCAACTCACATTGCTATGTTGTGATGCTGCCTTTGGGGGTGGGGCCCGGGAGGGAACAATGATGCTTGCACCACTCTCTGCACTTCCCTCTTATCCAAAAGCAAGTTGGGCCCTTCTGGCTGGCACCAGAGTGGGTGGGCGGGCTTCCGTAGTTCCAAGTCCCTGTGGGTCTCTCCAATGAACTCTCCTTTGATGCCAGGAGATCCTCCCACCACTGCCTCAACCCCCACAGGTGTTTTCAATTGGTGGTTTGAGGCTTTATTTCCCAGTTGTGGTGGGTTGCATGATCTACTCTGCTTTCCAGCTTTTTCTCCCGGTTTATCTGTGTGCGAATGAGGGATCACCTGGTCCACCAGTCTTGGCCCTGCTGGGTCCGGGTCAGCCAGCCGCGGGTTTTGCTGAGTGCACTGGCCGCGTTTTGGCCAGGTGCGTCCACCACGGCCTCTTTGGGCAGCTGGAGTGTTGCTGGTACTGCTCCACAAACCACCGTCTTACTGCGTGCTCTCTGCCCTGCTCCTCCCCACTTACAGGACTGGATGAATGTGTCTTCTTTAATTCCTTGATTGTCAGACTTCCACTCAGTTCGATTTTCTGTCAGATCTGGGTGTTTTTGTTTTTTAAATTGTTGTTTTTCCTTTTTTGGTTGTGTGAGGAGGCACAGCGTGTCTACCTATGCCTCCATCTTGGTTAGAAGTTCCCTGTGTGATATTTATAATACAGTTGTACCCCTATCTGTGGGGAATGCTTTCCAAGGTGTCCAATGAATCCCTGAAACTGTGGATAATACCAGACCCTATATGTACTATTTTTCCTACATATACATACGTATGATAAAGATTAATTTATAAATTACAGTAGGAGGTTAAAAGTAAATAATAATATAATGAAATAATTATGACTATATACTGTAATAAATGTGTGAATGTAACTGGGCAGTCCAGTGTCCAACTCCTTGCCACCATGTACAAGCACAACACAAAGATTTATGGGGAAGGAGAGAGGTTTTTATTAACAGGGTACCCAATTTGGGGGAGGGGGTTCTGACAACATTTCTGCTCAAAGTCAACCTCTTCTGCAAAGCACAGAAATTCCCATGTTCCTGGAAAGACTGAAATCCAAATCCAAACCCATGCCCAGAAGTTCCCCATTATTGTTTATTTGTCTTTTTGGAGCTCAAGACAGCTATACAAATGGGTCTCATCTTCAGGTGCTTTCTCTCTCTGGTGTGTACTTGTGGGTTTTGTGTCACCATCACCTCATACAGTTTTCTCTCTCTCCTAGAGTCTGGTGTGTGCTGCCAGATCACTCTAGACAGTCATGCAGGGGAAGCTCTATCTGTGGGGCTCTGTTGCCTAAGTTTGCCTTCACCCCTGTGGCTGAGAAACATTCTTCAGCTTGCACCTCCGTGTGCTGCTGTCCAGGAGAGAGAATGGAAGCAGTCCAGGACCCATGTGCTGTGCTGCACAATGTTGCAGCATCCCAAGCGCTGGCACCCAGTGAGGCACACATCCCAATGCAGGACTCTGCCTCTGCAATCTGGCTCCTGCCTGTATGAGGCCTAAGCCCTGAGTGAGCCTGGCATCTGCTGGTCCCATAAGTGCTCCTGTGTCCTCCTCTAACTGAGCAAGGTGAAAGCCAAAATACCAAGAAACTGAGCTTCTCTGTGTGTGTTCTGTTTTTAAAGCCAGTGCCCAGAACTCTCTGCATGGTGGAAGGGTCCAGACTTTCAACCAATATGGACCAATGTTGGCCATGTTTGTCTTTGCTCCTCTTCTGACTGCCATGCTCCACAAGGGGGCAAGGTCTCCAGTCATGTGTTGAAGCACTGTGTCTCGGCCTGGGGCTGGGTATTGCATGCCCTGTTGTGGCTTGCTGACCACCATGCACATGTGTTTTGACCCATTCAGCCATGTGCATCCTCAGTACAAGCTCCTCCCAGTTGGATCAGGAGCTGCTTGGTTGCTGGGGCAACACTTGCTGGCACAGCCAGTTTGTTTATAGTTGCCTCAGACAGCCTCCCTTCTCCGGCAACCTCTTCCTTCTCTGGGGTGCCACCGGTGGCTTCAATCCAACACTTTTGCTTTCCAGGGGACTGAAGCTTTTGTGCCATATTGGGGTTCCCCCATTTGGGATCTCTCTCACAATCTGGTCAGACAACCATATTACATGAATGTGCTCTCTCTGTCTCTCAAAATTTCTTATTGTACTGAACTCAGCCTGATTCTTGAAATGATATGAGATGGCTGCATCAGATGGAGTGAATGACGTAGGCTGTGTGACATAGCGTTAGGCTACTATAAGGGTGACTTGAACACAAGCACTGTGATATTGCCACAGTCCATCTGATAACTGAGATGGCTACTAAGTGACTATGGGGCCTGGATACACTGGATGAAAGAGTGATTCACGTCCGCAGCAGGACTGAGTGGGACAATGCAAGATTTCATCATGCTACTCAGAATGGCATGCAATTTAAAACCTATGAACTGTTTATTTCTGAAATTTTCCAAGTGGTATTTTCTGACCATGGTTGACAGTGCATAACTAAAACCACAGAAAGCAAAACTGGATTTGGGGGCCTACTGTAATGCTGACATCTGGCCCTATCTCCAGAAATTCTGAGTTTGCTCTGGAGTGGGACCTGGATGGACATTTGGAAGTTTTTTTTAGATACAGAACAAGTTTATTTTTCTAAGTATGTTTTATTGATTATGTTACAACAATTGTCCCAATTTTTTCTGCCATTACTCCCCTTCACCTAGTAACCCACTTCCTTCCAGCATTCCCCCTCCTTAGTTCATGTCCATGGGTTGTACATGTAAGTTCGTTGGCTTCTGTTTCCTGTCCCATTCGTAACCTCCCCCGACCCTGTCTATTTTATGCCTACCAATTATGCTTCTTATTCCCTGTACCTTCCCTTCCCATTCTACCCCTCCCCCTGCCCACTGAAAACCCTCCATGTGATCTTCATTTCTCTGGTTCTGTTCATGTTCTAGTTGTTTGCTTAGTTTTTGTTTTGTTTTTGGTTTTTTTGTTTAGGTTGTTGATAGTTATGGGCTTGTTGTCATTTTACTGTTCATAGTTTTTGATATTCTTTTATTTCTTAGGTAAGTCCCTTTGTAACAGGGTGCAGCCAAGGGTGGTCCCCAAATAGGGATTTGTAATGGGGTCTAGACTCAGTGTCCAGGAAATATTAGAAAAAAATATATATAGGATGTCCTCACCGTCACAAGTCTAAGCTAGGGAATGGGACATGTGGAGCAGGGCCATTGAGAGTTGTTTTGAATAGCAACGGTTTTGCAGATAACCTCTAGAACAGTTGTTTAACATATCTAAAACCTTTAACTGGTTTCATAGGTATGTTAAACAGCTATGGCCATGCTTTAAGCCAGGGAGTGGGAATGACTTCAACCCATGATGTAACTGGGAGGCAACTACCCCTGGTTACAGAGCCTGTGTAAGACCTTGGAGATGATTGACTCCACACCACAGGGCCACACCTGCCTGGACTTACTATGGCAGCCTAGTAAAGCTGGAAAAATACAGGAATGTTGGCAGCTGTGGCCTGTTGTGGGAGGAGTCATAAATGGTGCAGCAGAGGAAGATTGGTGCTGGGATTTAAACTGAGGTGCAGCAGCCATGCGTCTTTTTGGGACCACGCTGCTTTGGGGTCTTTTTGGGACCATGTGGCTTGGGCAGAGAAGAACCATGGACTTCTATTTCTTTTTCTGAGATATAGTACCCCGGACTGGGCAGAGAGGGAAGGAAGGACTATGTGTTTGTGGGTATTCTAAAGGACTTTGGGATCTCAATGAAGACATTAAGTCATTACTGTTAAGTTTGTATAACTCTCTAAGTAAATAATCCCTTTCCTTTTCACCAATCTCTGGCATTGAGAGATGCCTTTGCCTGGCAGCGGCAAGGCAAACCTAGTACGGGGGTGGGGAGACCTCTGGAGCACAAGGGTGGGCCATTCGGTAATAGTATATCATTCACCAGCCACCCCCCCCAAACCCACCCCACTGGTGTGTTCTGTAACACCTTTAACATTTCATATAATAAGGGCTTGGTAATGACGAACTCCCTTAACTTGACCTTATTTGGGAAGCACTTTATCTGCCCTTCCATTCTAAATCATAGCTTTGCTGGATAGAATGATCTTGGGTGTAGCTCCTTGTTTTTCATGACTTTGAATACTTCTTTCCAGCCCCTTCTTGCCTGCAAGGTTTCTTTTGAGAAATCAGCTGACAGTCTTTTGGGAACTCCTTTGTAGGTAACTGTCTCCTTTTCTCTTGCTGCTTTTAAGATTCTCTCTTTAATTTTAATCTTGGGTAAATTAATGATGATGTGCCTTGGTGTGTTCCTCCTTGGGTCCAATTTCTTTGGGACTCTCTGGGCTTCCTGGACTTCCTGGAAGTCTATTCCCTTTGCCAGATTGGGACATTTTCCTTCATTATTTCTTCAAATAAGTTTTCAATTCCTTGCTCTTGTTCTTCTCCTTCTGGCACCCCTATGATTTGGATGTTAGAGCACTTAAAGTTGTTCCATAGGTTCCTAAGCCTCTCTTCATTTTTTGCATTCTTGTTTCTTCATTCTGTTCTGGTTGGATGTTTATTTCTTCCTTTTGTTCCAAATCATTGATCTGAGTCCTGGTTTCCTTCCCTTCACTGTTGGTTCCCTGTTTATTTTGCTTTACTTTACTTTGGGTAGCCTTCATTTCTTCCTTCGTTTTGTGACTAGGCTCAATCAATTCTGTGAGCATCCTGATTACCAGTGTTTTGAACTCTGCATGAGATAGGCTGTCTATCTCCTTGTTGCTTAGCTCTTTTTCTGGACTTTTTATCTATTCTTTCATTTTGGCCATATTTTGTTTGTCTCGGTGCAACTTTTATGTTGTAAGAGGGCAGAATCTTAAGTATTCACCAGGGCAGGGCAACCCTCTTTGCTGCATTACGTTGCTGTTTGTCAGGGAGGGGTCAGAGAGGGAACAATATGGCTCACTTGCTCATCTCTAGCCCCACTTTTCAACAAACTCTCCTGTGAGACTGGGAGTTTCTCCTGCCATGGCAACCCCTGAAGTATTTTATAGCTAGCTTTGAGTCTTTAGTTTCATGTTCAGCTAACACTGCCTCATCCACACGGTATGCTGCCTTGCCACACTTCCTCTTTGCTGGGCTGCCTGTCTCCTGTCTCTGCCCCTCTTACTGGTTTGGGTGAATGTTTCTTTAACTCCTTGGTTATTGGAGTTCCTTGCAGTTTGATTTTCTGGCACTTCTGGTTATTTTTTTTGTTTTTAAATTGGTTGTTGTCCTTCTTTTGGCTGTGCCAGGAAGTGAAGCATTTCTACCTATGCCTCCATCTTGGCCGGAACTCCAGACATCAGAAAGTTTTAAAAACTCTTCAGATAATTAATTGTACAGTTAGGGATTAGAACCATGGGGATTAGAGTTTTGGTTTTCAACTGGTTATACAAGGAAATCATCTGTGTGTGTGTGTGAGTGTGTTAAGAATACTTGGCCTATTTTGGCCTGACCAGTATGGCTCAGTTGGTTGGAGCATGGTCCCATAAACCAAAATCAGGGGTTCAATTCTTGGTAAGGGCACATGCCTAAGCTTGTTGATTTGGTCCCTTGTCAGGACATGTAGGAGAGGCAACTGATTAATGTCCATCTGTTGCATTGATGTTTCTTTCCATTTATCTTTCCCTTTCTTCTCCTTTCTTGAAATTCAATAAGCATGTCCTCAGGTAAGGATGAAAAAAAAGTAATAATAAAAAAGAATAGCCTATTTCATTCATTAAATTCCACATATAAGTGAAATCATGGTATTTGTCTTTCTTTGACTGGCTTATTTCACTCAGCATAATCTCATGGATACAGAGAACAGACTGACAACTGTCAGAGGAGAGGAGCTTGGAGGCTGGGTGAGAAGGATGAAGGGATTAAGCAAAGAAAAAAAAAACTCAGACACAACAGTATGGTGATTGCCAGAGGGAAAGGAGGTGGGGAGAGGGAGCAGAGAGTAAAGGAAGGATAAATGGTGATAGAAGAGGACTTAAGTTGGGGCGGTGAACATGCAAACAAAACACAGATGATGTGTTATAGAACTGTATACCTGAGACCCATATAATTTTATTAACCAAGCTCACAGTAAATTCAATAAAAAATTAAAAAGAATACTTATCCCAGCACTATCCTTAGAGATACCAATTTATTTGGTTTGGATATGGTTTAAGGGCTAGAATTGTTTAAGTTCCCCAGGTGAGCCTACTATAAAGCCAGACTTGAGAACCACTTAGACTAGAGAGGGAAACAGACCATTTCCAGACAGTGATAAAGTGACAGGCGTGAGTTATTTAATAAATACATATAGTGCTTGCTATGTGCTAGTCAAGGGTTCTAAGTGTTTATAGATACTAACTCATTTAATTTAATGACATTCTCTAAGGTGACTATTATTAATATCCCTGTTCTATAATAAAGGCAACTGAGACACAGAGAACTTCACTAGGATAAAAGGGGATGAAAGTGTTTTAGGGAAAACTTCTAGGAAAAAATGGTCTGAGTTGATACTTAAAGGATATGTATAAGAGAGCCAGGTAAATGCAGGATGGAGGTGGGAGTAGAGTGAGAAGCCATCCAAGGCATAGTCTGTGCCAGGCCCAGAGGTGAGAGACACATGGCATTTTCTGTAAACTGCAGGTAAGTTAGATGACTGGGTGTTGAGTGTGTTTCATTCTTTGAGATCCCAGGAGTCTTTTTTTTTTTAAGCAAGTCAAATTAGTTCTAGACATTTGCTGTCCAGCATAGTGCCTGTAGTCAACAATATTGTAATGTGCTTTTAAAATTTAGTTAAGAGTGTAGATCTCATGTTTAGTGCTTATGCACACACAGAATAAAGCAAAACAAAACAAAACAAAAAGACAAAAAGTGGACACGAAAACTTTTGGAGGTGATAGATATGCATATGACCTTGGTGGTGATGGTTTCATGAGTGTATATACATATGCAAACCCATCAGGTTGTACACATTAAATAGGTACAGATTTTGTATATCAATTATACTTCAATAAAACTTTTTAAAAAACAATGTTTTCAGTGAAGTAATGAGGGTGAATGAAAATGGATGAAATGGGATTTGGGAGTGAAGATAATTCCTGGTAGAACCTTGAAGACAAGAAATACATGGTGGTAACAAGAAGGAGAGATTGATTAAGGGAAGTATTTATTTTAAATAGCAGAGGCCTGGGTAGGCTTAATACTGATAGGCAGGGGACAGAGCAAAGACATAGGCTGTAGGTCAGGGAGAAAGGAGGTGAGTGATGTGTCAGGGCCCTTCAAAAGGAGACACAGGGTCTAGAATGTGTGAGGAACTGTTAGGAAGCAGAACTCCTCCTCTGGGAAGAAAAGAATTATAATAATGCATATGCAGGTGTTGGGCAGATAGGCAGAGGAGGTTTTATCTGATTTTTTTCAGTTGTGCTATTCTGGTGTTAAGGAACACAAGCTTGCTTAAGATACTGTCGATTAGAATTGCATGTAGATATACAAGTGCAGGTATTTAGTCTAACAGGAATTTTATATTGCTCAAGTATTGAAAATCTACAGGTAGGCAGGTCAGGGATGTTATGGCCACTAAGAAAATGATAAAGAATTTAAGCTCTTTCTAACTACCCAATTCACCTTACTCGGTAGGTAGATTTTGCACTCATGGCCACATGTTTACTATTCTCTAGGCATCATGTCTGATATTTTGGCAGGAAGAAAGGGCAAAAGGGACATGTCAGTTGAGGCTTTCCTTTTTTTTTTTTAAATAAATTTGTTCCCTAGAGGCCCTAGCAGTAGTCTATCACTATATCTCATTGTCTAGGCCAGGTCACAAGGCCATTACATCTGCAAGAGGGTTCGAGGAGGCAAGTATATTTAATTGGAGCATATTATCCCTCAGACAAAATCAGGGTTGTGTTATTCAGAGAAAAAAGGAGAAAGAAGTTTTGTTAGGCAAATACCAAGGTCTACTACAGAAGAATACATGAAAAATCTTAGGAATATAAAGAGAGCCAGGCCTAACAGAGTTCTGAACCTGGAACTAAGATTCTCTCTGACAATGGCAGAAAATACTGTCTTCTCCTTGTACCTTGCTATCTTCCTGTCTCTGCTTACCAGCTTCTTCTGTTGACAGTTTGTGTCTGCTTGATATAATTTTTGCTTATCCACTGTTAATACTGGTTGCCCAACTGACTTTTGTTTAGCTACTTAAGTTACCCAACTCCAAATTGAGGAAAATATCAGGTTGGACATATTATTAGCCGAGTTTGCAAATTCTTGGTTACTGAGTAGCACATGGCTGAGCCAGACTTGGCTTCACAGTGGGTAGGCTCATGGTATCTGAGTCTCAGCCATACCAGAACTCAGGAACTCTGAGGGGCAGCTTTCTTTTGAAGGAATTCTAGAAAGTGGTGAGTGTTAACAGAATTTCTACTTTCTCTTGAATAGGTGAGGTCTCAACCTAAGGGTGAGCAGAGGAGAGGTAGATAACAAAGTTTAGTGGACTAAGTATCTGAAACAAACAGAAAAATGAAACCTAGAAGATATTCAGAGCAGTATAAATAGCCAATTTTAGTTTTCAGACCAACCCTTTGCAAACATTTTGGTCTTTATGATTATGTGATTTCTTCCAGAAGAGTTTACAACCTAGTGAAGATGCAGGGGAGGCAAAAGTTGGGTTGACCACAAGTCGGTATTTTTCCAGAGAGGTGAAAAAGTTAGACATTGGTACAAAGGATTAAAACACTTAAAAAAGGTGATTAACATCTGTTGCCAAAAAGAAATCTTATGCAAGTTGTCAGACGCATGACATTCCTTGCTCAATGACTACATGGTCTAGGTTATGTTCATGAGAGAGGAAGGCCAAAGAGAAGTAGAGGTGAAGGTCATGGAGTTGAGAAAGTAAAAGATTTGAGGAACAGGGGTGATGGATGGATTGCTCAAATGGTACTGGAGTCACTTGGAATACTGGCAAAATTTGGAATGGTGAGGAAAATAGAGTATTTAGTAAAAGAAGAGGGTAGCTAGGAATGATGGGTGACATTGATTAAGGTTAGAGAGAGTCAAATCAGGGCATCGTTTTTGATTCCTCTCTCTTCCTTACTATCCATACCCAACAAATTACTAGGTCTTGTAAATTCCATCTCAAAAATGTTATCTATCTCCACTGCCATCACCCTATCAAAGTTATCATTTTCTCTCACCTTTACCACATGATAACCAACCAGCATCCACTTTTGACTCTTCAAACCATTCTCCATACTGTACCCAGAGCAATCTTTTCATTTTTTAATTTTAAAGATTTTATTTATTTATTTTTAGACAGAAGGGAAGGGAGGGAAGAGAAACATCAGTATGTGGTTCCACTCGTGTGCCCCCTACCGGGGACCTGGCCCCCAACACAGGCATGTGCCCTGACTGGGAATTGAACCAGCAACCATTTGGTTCACAGGCCAGCACTCAATCCACTGAGCAACACCAGCCAGGGCACCAGAAATATTTTTAAAAATATGACTTTTGTCAGTGGAATTGGTGGGTCAAAAGGCAGTTTCATTTCTCGTTTTTTGAAAAAATTCCATATTGTTTTCCACAGAGGCTGCACCAGTCTGCATTCCCTCTAACAGTGCACTAGGGTTCCATTTTCTCCACAACCTCACCAGCACTTGTTGTTTATTGATTTGTTAATGATGGCCATTCTCACTGGTGTGAAGTGGTATCCCATTGTGGTTTTAATTTGCATCTCTCTGATGGCTAGTGATGCTGAGCATCTTTTCATATGTCTCTGGGCCCTCTGTATGTCCTCCTTGGAGAAGTGTCTGTTCAGGTCTTTTGCCCATTTTTAAATTTGGGTTGTTTTGTCTTCCTGGAGTGGAGTCGTGTGAGTTGTTTATATATTTTGGAGATCAAACCCTTGGCAAATATGTTCTCCCATATGGTTGGTTCTCTTTTAACTTTAATGCTGTTTTCTTTTTTTTTTTAAGACTTTATTTATTATTTATTTTTAGAGAGAGGAGAAGGGAGGGAGACAGAGAGGGAGAGAAACAGCAATGTATGCTTGCCTCTCACATGGCCCTCACAGGGGACCTGGCCCGCAACCCAGGCCTGTGCCCTGACCCGGAATCGAACCGGGACCGTCTGGTTCCCAGCCTGCGCTCAATCCACTGAGCTACACCAGCCAGGGCCCTTAATGCTGTTTTCTTTAGCCATGAAGAAGCTCTTTATTTTGATGAGGTCCCACTTGTTTATTCTTTCCTTTATGTCCCTTGCTGTAGACGACATATTGGTGAAGATATTTCTGTGTGGAATGTGTGAGATTTTCCTGCCTATGTTTTCCTCTAGGACTTCTGTGGTGTCACAACTTATATTTAAGTTTTTTATCCACCTTGAATTTAGTTTTGTGTATGGTGTAAGTTAGTGATTGAGTTTCATTTTTTTTTTGCGCGTGACTGTCCAGATCTCCTAACACCCTTTGTTGAAGAGGTTATTTTTACTCCATTTTATGCTTCTTCCCCCTTTGTCGAATATTAATTGACCATAGAGACTTGAGCTTATTTCTGGCCTCTCTTTTCTGTTCCATTGATTTATGTGTCTGTTCTTATGCCCATACCAGACTGTCTTGATTACACTGGCCTTGTAATATAGTTTGATATCAGGTATTGTGATCCCTCCTAGTTTGTTCTTCTTTCTCAAAATTGCAACAGATAATTGGGGTCATTTATAGTTCCGTGTAAATTTTTGAAATGTTTGTTCTATGTTTGTGAAATATGTCATTGGTATTTTAATAGGGATTGTGTTGAATCTATAACTTGCTTTGGGTAGTATGGACATTTTGATGATGTTAATTCTTCTAATCCATGAATACGATATATGTTTCCATTTGTTTGTGTCTTCCTTAATTTCTTTCTTCAGTGTTGTGTAGTTTTCTGATTATAGGTCTTTTACCTTCTTGGTTAGGTTTATTCCTAGATACTTTATTTTTCTTGTTGCTATATCAAATGGGATTTTTTCCTGATTTCTGTTTCTGATATTTCATTGTTGGTGTACAAAATTGCCTTTGATTTCTGAATATTGACTTTGTATCTTGCTGTTTTGCTAAATTCACTTATTAGGTCGAGTAGTTTTTTGGTGGAATCTATAGGTTTTTCTATGTACTTTATCACATCATCTGCAAAGAATAGTGGGGTTGCTTCCTCCTTTCCAATTTGGATGCCTTTTAATTCTTTCAAACTGGAAAGGAGGAATCAAAGCCTGAAACACCAGTTCCAAGTAACCTATGCACCCCAAAGTTTATAGCAGCACAATTTACAATAGCCAAGCATTGGAAGGAACCTAAATGCCCATCAATAAATGAGTGGATCAAAAACTATTGTACATTTACCCAATGTAATATCACACAGCAGAAAAAAAGAAGGAGCTCCTATCCTTGGTGACAGCATGGGTAGATCTGGAGAGCATTATGCTAAGTGAAATAAGGTAGGCAAGTGAAATAAGGAAAGACAAATACCATATGATCTCACCTATGAATGGAACCTAATCAATAAACAAGCAAACAAATTATAACCAGAGACATTGAAATAAAGAACAAACTGACAGTAACCAGAGGGGAGAATGGTGGGGTATAATAGGGCAACAGGGGGAAAAATGGAAAGGGTCGTCAAGGAACATGTGTAAAGGACACATGGACAAAACCAAAGGTGGGTAGGATTGAGGATGGGGTGAAAGAATGGGTTGGGGGGGAAATGGAGACATCTGTACTTGAGCAACAATAACATTTAAAAAAATTGTGAGTTTTATCACTCCTAAAGACTCAAATGGATTACTGTTAGGATAAATTTATGTAAGAAATTGTGCATTGAAAATACTAATGTCTCTACCTTTTTGATGTTGGGCTTGATCATATGATTTGCAAAAACCCTCCCTCCCATTGTCCATGCAGGAAGTTTATATATTCCCATTTTGTTGAATACAAAAGCTAATGGAATTTGGGCCAGAGTAATGTGTGTTATTTCTAACAAAATAATGATATGTATGGCTCCTCATTTCTCTTTTCCCTCCTGTAGAAGACTGGCATTGGCTCAGTTAAAGGCTAATCCATCAGGCATGAAGACAACTTGGAGACAAGACCCATGTTAGACATATAACATGAGTGTATAATAGTATGCTGCTGTAGGCCATTGAGTTTTATTACTACAGCAAAACTTAATATTTAGTCTGTAAGGTTCTGAATGATTTAATGATTTGGCCCACTTCTCCAGCCTTATCTTGCCAATATTTCCCCCTTTACCTGACTAACTTCTATTTTTATTTTCAGAACCCAGCTTAAATGTCACTTCCCCAGAAAAGTCCTTTCTAACTCCCTTGCTTCTCCTCCAACACTGGACTAGTTTAGGTCACCTATTCTACTTCCTAACATCTTTTCTTCATTTCCTTCCTATCACTCAAGCATAATAAGATAATACTTCTTGAGCACAATTATCTGCTTACTGCAGGGTAATGTAAGTTCAGATAGGTCAGATATTATGTACATGTAATTCTTCACTATGTTGTAGTGCCTGGTACACAATAAGCACTCAAGTAATATTTTTTTGATCAGAGAGACAAATCTGAGTCCAGATTACAGATGAGCCCAGAAGCCAAGGACAGACTGATGCATGGAATGTAAAGAGAGGGGTAGAAAGCAAGAAATAGATCCGGTGTGAATAAAAACACGGGGGTGGGGGTTGGTGCAAGGAGAAATTACTGAAGGGAAAAGTTCACAGGGGCAGGGGCCTCTTATAAGATACCATTTGCTTCTATAGATAGGGAGATAGCTATTCAGGGAGAAAAGTAGGCTTGTACTCTGAGCTACCATCATGTCTCTCCCCTCTTCTCTGCTCATGTTGAGAGTTCTCATTTCATCAACTTGTTGAACATCTTCTAGATGTTGGGTTTATGAGCATGCAGTTAATAAATACATTAATTCTTAGTTTCATGAGCTTACCCAAGTGAGAAAGATAGACATGAACCAAGTAATCAGAATAGTGATAGATCAATTCTTCAAGAGAGAAATTCAGAGGCCATGGAAAATTCCATAGAGAAACAAAACTGTGTTTGCCTTTCCTGTCTGCTCTGTCTATGCTTTCTGCTTGCCATGTCCTTCTGCTTGCTCATTGCTTGCCCCAATTTTACCCATTGTTCAAGGTACCAATTCAGAAGATACTTTATTTAAAGATACCATAATCCTGTGTTCATAGGAAATTTCTCTATTATCCTGCTAGTTAGTGGTCATGAGGTGCCTTGATCCAGGGTCACTCAAGATTATGGTATTTCTGTTGAGGTCCTCTTCACCTTATGTAAATGAATAGTTACAGGTGTTTTCAATGGGGTGCTGTTAGTGTATACAGCATACTGGGAAAGAGAGAGCTAAGGGTGTATGTGTGGGGCACTGAGCATCAGCTGTGCTCCCCATTGCCTCATATTAAATCTCATCACCAGCCCTTCCTTCTACCCCACTGTGGTTTCGTGGAACTATATGCCTTTGGTATATTCTGCCTTATCTAGAGTGTTCATGTTTTTAATCTTCCTTTCTTATAAGCTTCTGTAAGCAGGAACTACGTCTGATTTATTTTTTATCCTTCTCTTGGCTTAGTAGAGGTCCTGTCATAGAGAATCTATTTACTCAATAAATGTTTGCACAATTGAATTATGGGGGATACTGTTGCTCCCTACAGCACTATTAAAGCAGGTCTATTTTTTAGATACCATCAAAAGGTATTGTTGTTAATTCAGAGAAACTATTTCCAGAATTTTATCTATTAAAATTAAAAAAATTAATCAAAGATATACATGGTAACAAGTCATATAACACAGAAGCACTTATTGACAAAAGCAATAGACTTATACATCACATGTAGTCTTCTCTCCAGAGACAACTTCTTTTGAACTATTTCTGTTTGTTGCCACCAAAATTCTAGATTATATATTTACATCTCTATTTTTTTTTTGTTTATCTACTGCAGGCAATTTTTTTATTTCTCCTTTCCTATAAAAATAAGACTTTAGTTTGGGTACATGAACATAATCCCTCTGTCCCTCCCTCCTAGTATTTGGTACATTTGTTTTTAGTTCTTTAAAAATTACCCTTGTAACTTTATGTAATATAGTTTAAAAGCTATTCTTAGTCCACCATTTCTTATTTTATCAATGTTATTTTCCTACATTCTTTGTAAGATAAGAACGTTAATGATTCCTTTCTTTTTTCTTTCTGTCTCAACTGGCCCTTTTACATCCCTTTTTCTGACCCCCACCCTTGTATTTTCACTTTGCCATAATGGTTAACAGATACTTCTGTTCTTCAAAGACAGTTAAGTTTTTCCTTGCCAATAGGTTGACACTAAAAATTGAATACATACCAGAGTTCTTGCTATTACAATGATGTAGTTATTATTCATGCTTGGACCAAGGATTGAGATAGGGTAATGTTTTCCTTTCTATAGGTCTAAAGTCACAGCCCTTGGGTCATTCAAATAAGAATGTCAAAAGCACTAGGTAAAAGATTTTTATATTCTTACATTGTTGATTATAGTCATGCCACATTTAACTACTTTCATGTTTAGACTGTGACTTTCTAGTAATTTTTTAAGCTTAGAGTTTCTAGTTGCTCTTTTACTTGTTTCCAGACAAATTATGTTCCTTACTGTTTTGAATTTTCCCATTATCTCAGTTAAAACATTGCAGAATGTATTTCTTTGGTAATCCTTTCTTCCAAGCTGTTTTGGAAGGAATGGGATATGGGAGAATTAGGGGTACTTTTGTTGCCACGTTGAACCATAAGTTCTTCTCCATTTTTGAAATTTATTTAAAAATATAATTTTTTAAGGGTGATTGTGACCAATAATTATTCCAGGTTCTGAATGATTCCCATGACAGGCCACATAACCTCTTTATCTTATATTGGACTTCTTCACATTTTCCAGTGTCATTATTCTTTGTGTTTTTATTTTATAAATAAAATAGGGACAAACATTCAAACTGTGTAACAAGAAAAATGGCTAGGAAGTATAATTCTTGGCCTTTAAAAAAACACTGCATATAAAAGCTACATGCAAATTATATACATGAGCAATGTAAGTTTATTAAGCTTATAAGAGAATACAAAAAACTTAGGTTCTCCTAAGTTATAAGATAGGGATATTGTAAAGTACCTGCCATTTTTATTACTGGGGTGGGCTGGCCATTCTTCATGATCCTCTGTGATGTTCCATGAATTAGAGCACAGTCTTCAGTACCAAGACTTCCCAGTTTTTGAGGGTGGAGGCTGAAGCCTCAGGTAAACTTAGATGCGATGTTGAACTACACACCCAACCTTCAGAAGGTACAAATTCTCTAACTTCTCAGGTATAGTGAAATGTCCCCTTATAGGCTTCACACATGGAGAAGAAAAACTCCTGGACTATCGTAGGCTTTCTTCATCTCAAAAGGAGTAGATATCTCATTGAATCTACAGGATCTTTTCCTCTACTCTGAAGCCAACTAGGTAGCTTTGGGTTACTCAGAAATTAAAGTGATTTGGAGATTATTCCCCACTATTGCTTTTAGTCTCAAGTTAACGGTAACTTAGGGAGCTCCCTCCTGACTCTGTAGACTGTGATAGGAGCTATAAAGATGACCATGGGACTGCAGTAAAGAATAATTGGGGAAGGGGTGGTGGCCAAAGACAGCAATTCTGAAGAGGTCATTGGACCTGAGACCTGAAGGATGAGAATGTGTGAGTCATGTGACAAGTGGGAAAAGTACATTCTGGACAGAGTGAGCAAACTGAATGAAGGCCCAGTGTAGGAAAGTGTCCAAGAAACTGAAGCAGGCCAGCCTGGAGAAAGAAAGGTGCTGGAGGGGACATGAGGTCATAGGTAGGACCCAGAAGGCATTTAGGGCTTTAAGCAGGGAAGAGACATGATAGGATTTACATTTTAAGAAATCCTTCCTGCCCTGGCTGGTGTAGCTCAGTGGATTGAGCGCAGTTCTGAGTTCTCAGTGGACTGGGAACCAAGGGGTCCTGGTTCGATTCCCAGTCAGGGAACATGCCTGGGTTGCAGGCCAGGTCCCCAGTGAGGGCAATGTGAGAGGCAATCACACATTGCTGTTTCTCTCCCTCTCTTTCTCCCTCCCTTCCCCTCTCTCTAAAAATAAATAAATAAAATCTTTTTTTATTACTTTATTGTTGTTCAATTACAGTTATTTGCATCCTCTCCCTCCCCTCCCCCCTCCCCCCAGCCCCCACCTCCTCCCCAGCCTCCCTCCTCCCCCTTAGTTCCCTCCATGTGTCCTCTACAGTGATTCCTGAAAACGCTTCTCCCCATTGTCCCCTCCCCCCTCCCCCCTGGCCATTGATAGACTGTTCTTAATGTCAATGTCTCTGTTTATGTTTTGCTTGCTTTCTGTTTTTGTTGATTATGATCCAGTTAAAGGTGAGATCATATGGTATTTGTCCCTCACCGCCTGGCTTACTTCACTTAGCATAATGC